>JAQIXL010000076.1:0-62869 GCA_034700245.1 Poikilolaimus oxycercus
CCCATTTTTACCTTATTTTCGGCTTATTTCGTTCTCTAAAAGACACTTCGGCGGCTGATTTTCACAGAAAACACTCTACGGGGTGCTAGCAGGATGTATTCGTGACGATGAAGGTCGAAAACCTTAAGTTCCGGCGATTTCAGGGCCTGTCCCACCCCCCAGTCAAAAATGCTTCAGTCTTACACGGACTCTCTCTTATGTGTTTTCTACACCAGCACCTTATGAGCCAGCGGAGGGTCTTCCATGTCGTCTTTGGGTTGATTTGATGAATGACATATTGTGTCATACCACCGGGGTACTTTGGATCAACCTCAAGGTGTGTGAAGTTAGCAAATCTGGCAACGAAGAATCTCTCAAGAATTAGGCAAGCCCACGTCATAGAAGCCAAGACTCCAAACAAGCCTTCGGCGTGGTCGATCGGTCGCTTTGCCACTGGAGCGTCAATTGTAAGGACGAGGGCTTTGTAACCTGGGAGTATAAGTTCAATGTTACACGAACGTTGACAAACCCGCTGTTTCGGCTCTTCTCACAATGTTCAGCGTCATGTCTTCGTTCTGGTAGATGTACATCTGAAGGCTTTGCATTCAGAACTTTGTCCCACCTGCATCCACAATGGCGTTTCACTGGCAGCCACAATGTCTTCAAGTGTGGTTGTAGCGCACGAGGAGGCGATCATAAGATGCTTTCTCGCGGACGCTCCTGTAGAAGATGCTTTATTGCAGTAATACGAATACGAATACGAATACGAAAGATTTATTCGCATGGAAGTGAAATCATCAGAATTGACTCTACCTCGAACCGTTGCAATTTCTCCATTTGGATCAGCGAGTTTGTGCAGTGCGGTGGGAGCGACTGCTATCGGACTTGAAAGCTTCAGACCAAGAATGGTAGAAGAGACGTCTACACTGGAGACATCGCGAAGATATCTCGGCAAGATCACGTATCTTCTCCAGTGGCATGTAGAATGGCATCCTCACCTCTCGAATGCAGCTCGGTTCCTACGGAGAGTGATCCCATCTCCTGCTCCACCGTTGATGAAACCTTGCGCCCAGCCGTCGAGGACGCGATCCGCTTCTTGACGGTACTCCTCTACGTCGGCCAAAAACATATTTGCCCTGTAAAGATTTCTTGTGAATGCAAAAGTCAGCGGAAAGACAGACCCATGGCGCGTAATATGGCGCAAGGAAATACATCGAACACTCTCAAGTTGCTTTGTTAAATGCTAGTGATACGCCCAACTTTGATCTCCTCAAGTTATCACCTAAAAGCACAAAGTCTCGAGGGAGTCGAGTTGTGTCCCCATTTAACCAACAAGCAGAGTTCAGGGACACGAATTCAACGAATAAGCAGGGCGCACTTTTATTCACTGAGCACCAGGAGTACAGCTAGACTTGTGTGGTTCAATGATGAGAGGAATCTATAGACGTCGCAGGACGGACGGACGACAATTTAGACGAGACTGGTAGCAGATGTTCGTAGTTCGCAGAAAAGACCGCCAAAACAAGGGGGCGCATTTGTAAAAACAAATTCTCAGTTTCAATGATTGTTTTTTTCAGGAGTGCTCTCCTTTCTTCGTTGACAAGGCGTTGCCCCGTTCTCAACCCAGACTAATCTTCATTTTAAACTATAAGGTCTACCCACCAAAAAGGATTTTTGCACCCTCGGGCGAAAAATATTGCAATGCAAGTCGTGATAGAGTGATGTTATCCAGTCACGAGTAATTCAATACATCCAGGAGCAACCCCTTTCTTGGCGACGCTCGGTCAACGCATCCACTCAAAACGAGTTACAAAACACTCAAAAAGCAATTTCTAAAATGACGAGAAGTCAATTGCAGAGTATGGTCTTGATGGCCGGCCGCCTTTTTATACTTGTCTTTGTACCGCGCACGATGCTCTATGATTAATGTGTGGCCCTTCTTTTGGCTCTCTTTTTCTATTCGGATTTTTCGCATTTGAAGCGGGCCGACTCACTTCCTGAAGAGTGTTCTGCATTCCAAAGAATTGACTATTCCGTGGTTTTGTGCTCCGCCGGCGGCACAACATCAAAAGTTTTCTTTTCGCAAGAAATACCGCTTTGATCCTTTTTGTGAATGCAAAACGGACCGAGAAGGCGTTGCATGGTTTTGCGTTTCATTTTAGCCTTTCGAGAGATTGCAGAAACAAGACTCGGAGGCGTTTTCAATGATTTCTTTGTGAAACATTTTGCTTCCAGTTGAGAATAAAACAATGAGCTTCGGAATGTAAGCACCCGGCTTGTAAGCATTGGCTTGATTTGTGACTAACGACTACTATCGTGGGTTACGCGTTACCGTTTGGTGGCGGTACACCCCTTTGATCATTTTTCGTTTTTTTTCTATTCAGCAAGTGAAAGCGTTCCACACACGTTAACCGCGGACATGTACGTGAGGGCGAAATAAGTGCAGAACAGAACAAACTTCGTAGATCAACGGGAAAACGTCTCTTGCAACCTTCTCTCGTTCATCTTTGACCGACTTCTTCTATGTTAGAAAGATAGAGAGACAATTCCCTGCTGTTAGCCCGCCTCAAGCTCCGCATACTTGGAAGTTTTCAATGAGCGAGAGAGTCGTTGTTGGACAGATGTATTCCAAGCGTGTTTTTTTACGATACAAAAAACAACAACACAGCGTTCTTTGTTTGTGAATTATTCATGATGCGTATAGTTTCTTGTCGAAACGTCTAGTATATCAATTTGAGCGTTCCACTTTCTGCCGCACGCTTTTACGTACCACAACTACGTTTTGCGCTTTATGCACGATGCTGTTATGCAACCACTACCCTAGAGGAGAAATACGAGCCACAACGAAGCCACAAGCCGCAGGTTTCAATTTTTATTCTCCTTCATTCAAATGGACTTGCCTAGTCACATAGACAGGATTCAGGGCGTTTGTTCTTGACGTCGCAGGCGCCCGAGCAAACGAGCCCAGCCGCTGATCCTGCCGCTTTGCAATGTCTCGCGCAACGTTTTGCACACTCAACTTAAAAGGAAGGAAAGAGTCCACACCATAACTCAGATCTCTTACTCCCGCTTCCATAAGAATAGTTGAAGGACTCGCAACGGACCATGTATCCGACGCTAACGTCGGCAACCAGAAGAAGGATGAGACTGGTGAACAACAACATTGTCTTGACTAGAAATAAATTGTTGACATAGAGTAGGGTCTTTATATAGCCTTCAAATGTTTATATTCTCAGACGCCTAGATCATGCCTTGCGATTCCAGCCCCATGTCGACTCTTTATAAAATCAGACTGAAGAAAAATCGCATGACAACAACATGCACCAGGGCTTAACGAACATCCTGAATGAGCATAGAGCATCTACTCCGAGCAGGGTTCTGCTCGTGAACCTTCGATGATGTGTGTTGATCTTCTGTCTTATCTACTCTTTATAGTCTGGCGTCGTAGTATCAGGCGCAGTATAAGTGCAGCACGAGGGGGTTCAGCATGGCCACGCGCCCGTCTTTGGCCTGCTGAGTGCTCAATTCCTTCTCTGTTCATGTCTCTTTTTTCAGGAAGTAAATTGCAGATGCGAGAATTCCTCCTTGTCGTTCTTTTCTACCAAGTAGCTGAAGCTCAAGATTCTTTAGTAAATGTGACGTTCTCTTTTCAAGGGACGACCAGCACCATCATGGGTATTAGTCATGCGAATGGCCAGTCCTTCTTTGGCATTCCTTATGCTGCTCCGCCGATTGGAGCTCTTCGATTCAAGGTGAACTAGGAAGCTTTACGAGAAAGCGAATATTCAGCCCTCTCAAGCTATTGCGATGCCCGCCTTCGTGGACGCGAGAACAGAACATGCCTGGTGCGCACAACACACAAATGATTCAGTCGAAGACTGTCTTTACCTCAACATCCTCGCCCCTAAGGTTTGAAACGTTTTTAAATGATTGAGGCGATGTTAGGATACAACCCCTCTCAGCGCTCTTCCGGTGTACTTTTTTATCCATGGCGGAGGCTTTACTTCGATGGGCCCACATCAGTTCCCGGGTATCTTTGACAATCTTGTGAATCGAGGTCCGCTCATTATGGTCGCCATTGCCTATCGCCTCGGTCCATTCGGTTAGACATTCTCTCTTCTTTTGAGTGGATAAGGTTTCTTCTCGACCAGAGATCATGTTGTTCCGGGGAACATGGCAATGACCGACTGGATCACCGGGCTTCAATGGGTGCAGAAGTGAGGAACCATTCCTTTGCTCAACATTCAGCTACATTCGCTTCTTTGGTGGCGATCCGAGGAAGGTGACTGTTGGAGGTCAAAGCGCAGGCGCCATCGCCACCTCAATGCTGACTCTGACCCGCAAGGCCGATAGTAAGACGCGAAGTTCTTTCCAGCTATTTTGTTCTACTTCAGATCTCTATCAACGAGTTATTATGGAAAGCGCTTCGGCTTTCTTCCCGACAATGATGTCGTATTCGGACAAAACGAGAAATTCGAGCATGTAAGCTTTGTGGCCACATCTGGCATTGTTTTCATAGGATCGTTGCGACTGCGTCAGGATGTGCGACGGAGGAGCAATGGCTGATGAATGACGCTACCGAGAATCAGGTGAGACCGCACTCTCGAAGAAGAAGAAGCCGTAATAGAAAATTGTCGCATGCCTGAGGGAGAAGACTTCGGACGAGCTGAATGCAGCCGATGACCAAGCTCCCGGTTACGATGGCCCAGGTCTAAAGTGGGGTCTTGTGCCGGTAAGCTTCACAGTTTTCGTGAAAGTCCTTTGCAGGACGAGGATTACCTTCCCGATCGTCTTGAAACACTTGCTCTCCAACGACGACCACTTCAGGTGTTGCATGGCATCAACAATCTAGAGTGGCTCACATTTTGTATGCTTTTGATGCATTAATGAGTCTCCTTGATTCAGTATTGGGACCGATCATCAACAACAACCTCACCGGCTTCAATCGACAATATGTGACAGATCTACTCAAATCGAGTTATAGTCTTGGATACTGGGATCATCCAGGTTTAGTTCAAGCACAAAGCCAATGATAGAGGTACAGATGAGATTTTCAAGGGGGCCGCCAGTTTGTACATCGATCCTCAGACGACACCCGACGATGACTACACCGGCTGGGTCCTACAACACCTTCATGTAGGCTACGGTTCAGATGTAATAAAAGAATATGCCTTCAGTTATGGTCGGAGATGTGCTTCATGGGACCCTCGTTGAGGGATGCGAAATATTTTGCGTTCACTGGCAGCAAGGTCTACGTCTACTCTCTCGAGACTTATCCACAGGAGCTTGAGTTGATTGTAAGTCGGCAGAAAAGTTTTCTGACGCTCTAAACTCGTTGTCAGATCTGGGATCCGCGTCTTCGAGGCGTCGGTCACGGTCTTGAGGCATGGTACGTGGGAGACGCTACGTTATTCAACGAAAGCATTCCCTTGACGACTGGCAACGACAAGACGTTAAAGGAATATTTTGGGAAACTCTGGGCCAACTTCATTACCACTGGGTAAAAGACAAAACAAGTTTTTTTCTATTTTGACAGGAATCCAACGCCGGCAGACGGTGGCATAAGCATGCCGTTTACTTGGGAGGAGCTAGGTTCAAACAACGCCTATCTTTCAGTCAATGAGAAACCAGCGATGGCTCAGGTTTGAACATTCTGAGAAAGAGTTTCCAGAACTTCTACTCTCGCTCCATGTTCTGGGTCTGCGATGCCCCAGCCATCGACGGAAGAGCACCGCCATATTGCTCTTGAATAAAACTTTCTATTTCGCGCTCCTGCTACTGGGAGGATTTCCTAATGTATGTATGTATCTGTAAAATGCAATTTTGCGAACAGTTTCGCCTCCTGTCAGAAGAGAGCACTAAACGTGCTCTATTTGAGAATCCGAAGCGAATGAAATTCACCTTCATGCTGAAAGGTTTCGGTTGATTTGAAGTGAGCAGCTGTTCCAGGGCTGCGGACCCGGATTTATGCTTAGCTCAAAGGTTCGAAACCCTTCAAACTCTCTTGCGCCAAACGTTCCGTGATATCCCCAGCCTCGAGAAGAAGAAGCTGAAAGGCCTCGCATCAGTTTGAGCCGACAGCTAAAATACAAATAAAACTGTTGGAGGAGTACCCCCTTGATAAAATGCTTTAGAACAGGCGGAGGAGGGCGGGGGACACAAGTAAATGAAAGCGCGCCCCGGACGACTCAATACCAGCGCCACTACGGTGACCATTTGGCTCAGTTTCTTCTGCATCGATGTTTGATGAACACATCCGCGAGAAATTCAAGGAGTGCGCTTGACGCAACACGGAGCCATTTATCAGCACAATCAAATGCGAAGCCGAATACAAAAAACATTGGCGAATTGTTCGTGAAACCTCAGCTAGGCGCTCAGAATGACAGGTTTTTGAGAAAAAAGGCTTTCAATTTAAAGCCTCAAAAAGTGCGGAACACATCACAAGCAAAATCCAAGGTTTTGAATTCGAGTCCTGATGAGTACTTTTCGAAAATTCATTAATGGCTTCAAAACGGATTCGAAACATATCCGTTGTGTCACGTATATGGGCCGTCAAGCGGAAAACACGACCATTAACGGTAAGACTGCCGATTCTTTTAAATCTATGGACATTTTGTCAACAACTGAGCGGAAAAACTCAAACCTATATGCATCGATTCCATCAACGTTGAGATATAGCCGTGTATCCTTCGAAACGTTAATGTTCTCAATTGTGAACATGGCCTTCTTCGCTGTAATAAAAGTTCGAAAGCTGAGTTGCATGTCTGCTTCCAGAAGGAACGCTGAATAGCTGTTCATTTCCCAAACGTCGAAGGCAACGATTGTTGACTGCGCATCCGAATCAACTAAAAGCAAGAAAGGGGAAACTTTTGTAGACGAACTATCGCTGGCGAAGATGAACTGGGGCGGATCGAAATCAGCCTTGATCTTGATGATAACTATGTGCCATGGAAGAGCAATGAACGAGTTGTTGAGCATATCTGCCCATGTAAGCGTGACCGGCGGTATGTCGGGGAAGCCAAAGGCCTGGATGGTCACAGTCAGGAGACCGATGTCCCTCCATTGCGGTGGGTAGAAGCCGAGACGTGGGCGACGCTCCCTAGTCAACGCCGCAAAACCGTTGCTGCTGTCACGTATAAAATCGACAGGCAATAGGCGGTCCACATATGAAATGGATGAATCTGTAGTAACTGCAAACGCAAAAATGAACACAAAGACTTCCAAGGGATGTGTTTCTGCCATAAATACGCATTGTGCAAGCATCGGGAAAGCTCTGTTATTCGTTGGAAATGTGTCAGCGTTTGTTCTTGCCAATATTTTTTTCTAATAAAATGACGTTTTTTTTTCCGACGAACAACAGTCGCAATTGGCTCCTCGCTGCTCGCAATATGTCTGCTCGGAGGACCTGGGTTGCTAGTGATGTAGAAGACAATAAGATGATCGAGAATCATTGTCGAATTAGATGCAGCATTACGGAGAATAGTCAGGGAGTTTTGAATGAGAATGTTCCTAGGAGGGGAACACTGATCAACACGCGTGCTCGTCCAAGGACAAAAATCGCCATCCATCGGATAACGTAATCTGAACGAAAGAGTGGACACTGGAAATTTGCAATCAGCTCACGTAAAAAGCGGATTTGAAAGATTTTCGTAGACGATGAAGTCGTTTCCAACGTTTGGTGTCTTGAAATTGGACGAGGCGGTGTTGTAGAACTTTATGTAATATAGCACAAGGTTCAAAGTTGGACTTTCAGGCACCAATTTGAAAGCTAAACCTGAACGCCAGGCTTTCAGAGCGATAACAAAGAGCGTCTTGTTTGATAGGGTTGTGACGCTCAGCTCACGTATTTCTGAAAAAAAACGAACAACATAAGCCAACAGTATTCGAAGATTAAAAAATGATGTTAGAAGTTAAATGGACGTTGTGTACCTGGAATGCTGCTCACAAAGACGTGACCAATCATTCTTTCGAATCGATCAAAACTATCAACCGAATTTCGAGTATCAAACAGCATTTCTACGTCGCCTTCAAACCAGTATTCAGCTCTATCGCCGGAACAGGAATCCTCGTCCGGTGCTCTAAAAGAATCAAAGAAATTTTTATCATGATTGTTATTATTATGATTCTACTTCCGCCTTACTGAAATACTGTTTCGTTGCCATTCGCCGTTAACGAGAAAACGGTGCCGCTGGGAACATTGAACCAAATCTGTGCAAATCCACGACCGTTAATGTGTCTCTAGATGTTGCTTCCATTCAATATTTTGTAAATCGACCTCCCAAGTACAGGAAATGTTGATGCAAGCAGCCGTTGGAGCTTTATATGCGCTTGGCTTGTTCCCTGGAATATGAAGAATTTGTCCAGTGAATGCCGGAACTTCCGTTGTTCGCTCGGTCCACCTGTAGCACTCACAATCTACGATATTAGGATTATATTGACAAAAAGATTTCCAACTAGCAACAATTAGCTCGAAGCTGGGGCCGCCATTTTCCTCTACGGGGTCAGTTTCAAAGTGAATCAGCACTTCTTTGCTTGCAACGCCATGTATCGTTCTAAATTTTGCATTTTGAATGGCATTTTTCGCGAATTGTGACTTGTCAGTGAGTTCCACTCCATCGAGAAAAATGTGAAATAAATCGCCAGCTTTCAAAGTTCCATGATAATTAGTGGCAAACAGCACACAGTCCTTTTCAATGGAAATAATCCAGTGGCAATTCTGAAGTTTTCATAAAGAAATTGCGCTTTTTCGAGGAAAACAAGCCTGGTTTGGCAGATAAGGATCGCGAGGATCACCAACAGCTAAAGGCCTATAAGCCTGACGACCCATTTCCCATGTTATCGTTTCGCCTTCAAACAACTTGTAGGCGCAACTTGCGATCGGAAGCTCTGCAATTTCTCTGGTTATTGGATATTACAATAGATCCACTGGATTTCTCGTAGGCAAAGAAACGCATAAAAAGAGCAGCGCTGAAAAAGCTTGTTGTGGCCCTATATTCAATGTGAAGTGGAATGGTCTCGAGGTCGTAGCCTTCGACGTAGATCCTTTCTTGATCTGGCTTTCTGGAAGTTTTTCGGACCATTTAATAACAACGAGGCTGTCAAACCCCATGTAATAGATCTGGGTTCCATTATGGGAAACATTTAAGCTAAATGCCATTAGATCGGTCCGGAAGGTCGGTCTCTGTGTAATCTGCAAGTCGACTCTCATAGCGTTTCCAGATTTTAGTCTGAAGTCCCAAACACAAAGTGGAGCATCGTTTCGGACACTGCAGAAAAAAAAATTTGTTGCACAGTCGCCTGTCTACTCACTGGCCTCGATTGATCCTCTGTATGAGTTGAGCTGATACTACAAAGCTGCGAAATGGCTCGATATACTGCTCAGATTCGCCTACTTCAAAGCAGTCCGGTTTCTTGTCTGTTACGAAAATTGTTGCTTGAAGCGTTTTAATCACCGTAGGTGTGAACAAGCATATGAAAAGCGTTGTAATTGCTCTTACTGGCCGCGAGCGATGAATCGACCATCACTCCTCCATAATCATGCAGAAAATGCCCAACGTCTGTGTCTCGTTCTGCTGCATATCTCGAACTCGATCTTCAGACAAAATTTTCCTCCCAACAGCCTCACATACAATAACTTACAATGGAATTGGGAGGCCAATGAAAGAGATTCCGTTGTCATTATAGCCCTCGACGAAGATTACATCAATGTAAGTCCAATTCGACTGAAAGACGAAGGAGTAGTGGACTTGACCGCACTTACAAATATGTCCATGATACAGTCGCCTAGCTTTTCCAGCACGGATTTAGGATATTCCGGTGAAAAAATATGTGTAATCTTCTGTGATAAGTAGAGAGCAGAAGGGTCGGCAGAAGTTCCACCACAAAAAACATCCAGTGAGCTCGTATGTGGAATGAAGAAAATTAGGAGGTGAAAACCAAGGAAAGTCATATTCCGCTTTGTCCCCGCGGCGTTAACAATCCGCGCGAGGCGTCGCGGTGCTTTAGAACAAGCCGCTTTGTGATGTTGGGTGACCGCGCACAGCAACGGCTTTATTTTCGACACGGAAGAGATTATTGAGCATGTGTATTCAGAATTCAGCGGGAAAGCATGTATGGCTATTACATAGATCACTGTGCGCAATTTGAGGGCTCACTCGTCCAGTATCGAATAAGTAATTCGTCGGATTTGACCGTAAAATCATATGGTTGAATATGTATCGATAAGTAGAACCGTGCGTACGACCCTCTCGAAGGGCACAGCGAAAGCAGCTGAGTCCCGGAAACGCTACTATTTAGTCTTAAATGCCTCATTGTCAAAACACAAAAAATGGCTGACTCTTTTTCGAAGTCCCATTCTCCACTGTTACCATGAAGATGCCAAGGCTCTTCAACGCTGACATAGATGAAATGGAAGTTTAGAGCGGCCTTCGTTTCAAGAGTTAAAAAGCGGTTGTCATAGCACGGTCCCGTGGTCTGCGCCCACCAGTATCCCTCTTCGCCGAGAATCAGATTCTTTGTTAAGAGTGCTGTAGGAACGAAATGTGGCGTCTCGAATGCAAAACGAAAACCAACTCCTCGTGGCGATGATAAAATCAATGTCACTATGAGCTTGAACAACTAACAAATGAGCGTTGACATAATGAAAGTGCTGAGCCCTTAAAGTGGACGTGCGCGGTTGACATCTGAATATGTAGACAATTAAGAGTTCCTAGAAGTGCACTGAAGTGACCTATAGACAAGAGTCGTTGTGGAATCTAGAGGCCGTCCGTCTTCAGCCAGGTCTGGTTGAATAAAGTCGAATCGACAATTTTGTGTTAGACTTTCCTGTGGAGAGAGCGCTTCTGTTGTTAACTTTAGAGTTTACCTGAAGAGGATAGATGACGAAACTCTCTCGTCCGTTAGCTGACACATCGTCGACATGAGGAGCAAAGATTCGTTGCTCTCCTTTCGATAGACTAACGGTGAGATAATCGTCGACATATTGAACCGTGTATTCAGTGGCACGATCTTCGGCTAAAATTCAAAGATTAATAAACGAGGAAACACCTACTGCCAATAGCGATGTACACCCGTGCGGCACATGTATATATTTCTGCATTGTTAACCAGTGAAAAGGTATCCGATGTCAAGCGAATTGTTAGCGGAAGTATTGTGAACCTGGTTTTGCTTCAACCGTTGTACGTTGACTTACCATCCCATTTGCTTAGCACCTTGAACAATTTCACCATCTAGAAGGTACACGTCGAGTGAATTCTCCTCTGGAAAGTGTACTTGGTTGACGAAAAAGGCTTCGTCGTCGTTGAGCTTAGCTCTGAAGGTGAACGCTTGAAGCGTGTCTTCGGCTGTGGCTATAAATATGATTCAAAAGATGCGCACAATTGTAAAACATGTTAAAAAGAGCAGCGTCAAAGCCTTCCTCTGAGACTGAAAGACGTGCTCCACTAACGTGTATGATGAGGCTTAATGAGTATTTTAAAGTTACGATTAAGAATTACGTACAAGCAGGCGTAGCTACAAATAGGAACCATAAACGATGGAATGCAACGCCGTCGTAAAAACGCGACGTGTTTGGGGATGAGAACTCCATTTTAACAGTGTCTGTGAAAAATATGTAACGGAGAACACCGAGGCCGTAAGGGCAGGTGTTTTTGCATTCATCAGGTGATGGTGGTTGAATTCTGATTTTATTCAGTTGAATTTAATCAACTGACTCACCGAATTGGGTTATCCATATTGTCGCGAAGAACGATTTGATCCCCGGGCAGCATGTTGAGGTTGAGCGTGATTTCAACAAAGCAAACGTCAGAGTCATTCGACTATGCCAAGAATGCAAGTTACGGCTTCTTACAATTATGTGCACTGAAAGCCCGGGAAAGTAGACGGGATCGTCGAAGAAGGGCCAATTAAAATCGCTGGCGTATGGGTTACCCATTTCCACAGTTGTATTAATATTTGATTGAACAAATACTGAAAGTTGAGCAATATTGCTTTTACGTAACGCGAAACGCTCACAAAATGCATTAATTATGAGTGATGGCCCGCCGGATGCGCCTTCTTCGTCAGTCTCCAGATAAATTTCGAGAATTTCTGTTGGCTTCAAGTAAGCAGTTAGACGTCTTTTCACACTGTAACAGTGCTCTTTGAAATTTCGCCAAATTACAGAAAATCTTTCATTGTTCCTGTTGTGATGCGAAGAAAATCGCCATCCTCCATTTGAATGCTGAGTATTCGCAAGACTACCTGGCTCAGAAAGCCCGAGTGCATTTTCCAGCTACAATTCTGTAGTATCAAAAAACATTTTGATGAAAATGTTTAGAACCTGATTTGGAAGTAGCGGCACTGGATCCAAAGTGCCAATGGGAATCAGAGGCTCCGCAACAAAGCCCGTTGTTATTGAAGCTGGTACTTCACCAGTTGGTAGAGCATAGCCGCAGGTTTTTGTGTCTAGATGATATTTTCTTTACAATGTTTTAATAGTTACCTGCTCTGCTATAAACACTGATAAATATGTCAACTTGTACTGCGATTCGAGTCGCCACAATGGTAAGTGGCTCTATGGTGAAGTCCTCCTCAAATCGCAGTAATGTTCGATTCATTAGCGGCGATTGCCTAGTACATTGCATACTTTTTTTTGAAAAAGATAGCGATAACGTACAATTTTTGCAGAACCACGGTTCCTCGAAAAAAAGTGAGCGATGAACGAAGACCGATATTATTCAACACAACGATCACCTTGATGAACTCATTTGCGATTGTTGTAAGGACGTCCCATTGACAGTTCACGGTAGCTCCTCTAGAGGGAGAAAATAAAACTCTCATATCATTGTCCCACCCGGATCCTGCAATGCCAATAAAGCGCCGCGAGATGTTGAAAGCCTTATCAAAAGCAATTCTTCCGGGTGCTATGCAGTAGTCATCTTCCAAAGAATCTATTGAAAATCTGATTGGTTGCAGCTCGACCAACTAACCGTGTTGGATAACTTCAATATCCCAAGCAGTCCATACCCGCGACGCTGTTTGACTCTCATCTACGCTAAACTGAAGTTGAAGTATGTCACAATTGAAAATGTTCAAAGTTTTCTGAGCATCAGCTAATTGTCTAAAACCGCTTGCGTAAGAAAGAGCTGTATTTTACAGAAGTCCGCGATATGATGAAGAATTTGCATAACAGATGTATTTTGCTGGATAGAGAGACTGAGCTTCAATCAAAACGAGAAAAATTTGTTGCCGCCATGTCGCACGCTAGAATGCTATAAACGAAATGGAAAAAACTCACAGTAATAGAAATATTGCATGCGGCCAGTTCTAAAAGGCCGGCATGGATAGGAAACCCGACACTTCGGAGACGAACAATTTCATTATTTCGATGTTCAGGGAATGAAAATGAGTCAAGAGGACAATGTAGAATTCTCGTCGAAACGGATACTTGAAGTAAGTTGAAATAAGTGCTTAACGCAAGAATTAGGGTTAGCATGATAAAGTTAGATAATAACAAGATTCAAAATATAGATGAATAGCAGCTAATTATATTATAAGTCAGATACCGTCGATGCGTACAATGAACTTTCAGAGGATTAGGCGGAAAACGGACGGCGTGCACCGTTGGAGAAATTTGTTTTCCGTAGGAACACCGGCTATTACTTGCAATATTTTACACCAGAATGAGTCTTATGTAGGTGTGCCCTGGCCGGCATTACGGATTGCAATCTCTCAAAGAGTCTTCGAGCGAGATTACGAGGTGTCGTCTTGAAAGAGACAACTTACAAGCGATACGTTTCGAAAGTTTCCATCGTCGAGGCGGCATCATAGGCATAAAATCATAAGATAGAAAATCTTCTCGTGTCTAAGGGAGAAGACGACAGCTGTCCGTCGACGGACGAGCTGAATTTTGCCGACGACCAGGCTCCTGGATATGATGGTCCCGGTCTGAAGTGGGGTCTTGTGCCGGTGCGCTTCGTGATATTCAAGAAATCCCTGACTAGGATGAGGAATACTTGCCCGATCGTGCCGCTAAAGGAATATTTCGGCAAACTTTGCACTAACTTCATTACTACCGGGTAAGAGCACCGCCATATTGCTCTTGAATAAAAACCTTCTCAATCTTAAACGTTCAGTATTTTCTTGAAAGGTCAAACGCCGTCCTCGTTTGCAAAAAGGCATTTTATTCCAGGCATTTCGACTAGCAGCTTGACAACCAACCGAGCGTACACTTAGTTTTCGAGTCGAAAAGGCATTTCACTTAAACAACAGAACTGTTTGATCTTTCATGAGCGCGCCTATATACGTATCTGTAAGAAGGCGGAGATGGGTGGAGCGAAACAAGGGAGAATTTTTGGCCTCTTGTCTGATGTTTGGTGCTGTCGAATAAAAAAAAGACTAGAAGATACGACTAGAAGGTATTCCGACTACACGTGGTGTTTACAGCGACAACCGATGATTCCAGACGACCAGAGTCTGGGAGCGGCCCTCCTTTTCGGGCGAACACTAACAGGCGTGTTGGTTGTGTAAGAACATGGTCCATCAGGTGCGACACAATGGGATGAAATCTGTCTCAATAGTCAGGAAATGAAGATTTCTTTCGGGGCCTTCGTTCTTCCTTCTTTTGGGGAGTCGGGGAAAGGGACTTACATCAGCGCGCGTCTTGGGAAGAGGGAGGGGACAAAGCGATACGGGGAGACTCCAGGGTTCGGTGGATCTGCAGCGACGGCCGAGTTCAGGTTCATCTTTATCAGACATCCATTACGGTAGGTGACAATACCGGGCTTAGCGCCCTCACATCGGGGGAGAGGACAGTGCCTCCGAGAAGGGGACACCGTCACATGACGGCCGAGAGAGGGGCAAGACCACGTTGAGTCATCCCGCTTCGTTATATTTCCTCTGGAGGCGGGCGTGGCTTGGCTTCTGCTGGCTTCTGCGGTACGGTCACAGGGGATCGTCGTGGGTGACGCTCGGCGCCTTCTTCGAATCCGCCTTCGCGTCTCTCTTGGTCCTCACACAATGTAGTTTGTGTTCGAGAGTGAACGCCGACAAAAAACGCGCTATTGTGAAGCAAAGCAGTTCATCTTCAACCCGACTGTGAGCGTGGATACCATGTGTATGCAAATTTCAATTCTGAACATAATTTGTTTATCTTGCACACACATTGAAGTCGAAAAGAAAACAAATTACATTAATAATAAAATAGCTCTATGGGTTTCTTTCTCCAGGTAGAAGAAGAGAGATGACAGTTGAGGATTGACTGCAGATTGTGAGTATACGGATACTCACTCGGGGACTCTCGTTGTTCACACAGAATTGCATGAACACATTTCACAAAAATATTCTGCTTGGACATTTTAAAGCTTTGTGGATGACAATGGGCAAACGAAAGAGTGGACATAGCCAAAGTGAAGGGCACAAATGCTCAATGAAGGAGATTCAGAGGCTTAAAGAATTGTGACTAGCGGTTTAGGGCAATAACTTCATGAGTGCACGAGAGTGAAAAAGGTAAAAGAACTCTTGGACCACCAGTTGGCGAAAGCACAAAGGGGGAAGTTGATCGGCAGTCGGCTGCTTCTGCAGAGTCAAATGCGGATATTTGTCTTAAAAGCTGTGGTATCATGGCTAGAATTTGTAAGTTGAGATTCGAAAAGAACAAGAAACGGGCAGACCGTGCAAAAGTGAGAGACTGTGAAGTGTGAGTGAAGGACGAGGAGGAAGGGGCGAAAATATGAGGAAGGACGACTTCATAGCCAGGTTTCTGGCCTCGAAGTGTTTCTCGTCTTACAATTAGCCACGCAGGCTGAAGTCGAAGTCGTCAAAGACCAAGAAGCGGGTAAGTGAAGGTGGAGGCGCGTCGCGACTGCGATTGTCGCGCCGTCGACAGCAGCAGTGGCGACGCCACCTGAGGGAGCGAAGAGGGGGTTGGAGCAGGCAATCGTTTCGTTTCCTTTTCGAAGTCCGTGAAAGGCAGGGACAAGTTCAATTCTTGACTAGAAGTGCAGAAAAAACACCACCCAATCGAAGACGTGAGATGAGTGAACAAAACAGCACAGCTGGAACATTTCGACTTCACAAGGAAAGCGAAGAGGCGGCTGGTTCATTATCAAACGCTAGAAAGGGTGTTGGCAGGGGCAAAACCGTACCACAGACACTTAGAAAATGCCTTCTTTGAATGCGTTCGCAAGTCGTTGGCAATACAAAGCAGTGGAGACAACGAGAAAGAGAACTTGGAGCTTGCAATGAAATGACGAAACGGCAATGTAAAGTGTTGTCAGATCGTAAGGAAACAAAAGATTCTTTGGCAAGACGAGTCGAGGCTGGCAGGTTCATGAGGAGATAGAGAATGGCGATGAATGGAAGGAAGTGAGGTTCAAGGAGAAGTTCTCTCTTCATCAGAAGGAAACTAGACGTCGTGCATCTTGCCCTCCTTGTTGTCGCAATAGTTATTCCAGAGCGTCTTCGCTAATTCGTAGCAGGGCAACTCGCCCGCGTGCGTGGCGACCATGCGAAGGAGGAAGACGCCGTCCTGTCGAAGGAAGTGAAAGACGAAGCGTCGCAGCGACTGCGAGTCCACCATCTTGTAGCCTTCGATGCCCGTCAGGTACTTGCCGACGAAGTTCAGTTGTCTGCAAAAGATTTCACATTGCATTACTTCTGCTCTATTCGACTGAAATAGAAGCACCTGCTGTGCTTGAAATAGTATCGTCAGATATTGGAGGCAATCAAATTTATAAACTGGGTCACAATTCTCCTTTTAGATGCCAATTTTGGAAATCCGATCGCGTCACGAGACGCAGTTCAGTTTTGCCAATGGAACACAGCAACAACAACAATCTCGAATCTGGCTATTTAGTCTCTGTTTGGGTGATGCTTTCACGCATGGCCTTTGTGAAGCTCCCCGACGAAGACACTTCCGAGTCTTGTCGGGGTGGCGCTGTGAATAATGTTTTCCCGCTAGCGCCTTCCGTTCTCCTTGCTTTTCTTTCCCTTCCCTTCTCTTCTCGTCGGGTTGGCGGTCGAAGCCCAGTCAGCCGCACACAAGCGGCGTGACTTGCCACAGAAAACAAATCCTCTCGTCCGGCTATCCAAAAAGGCAAATCCAAGACTGATTTTCGGGAAAACACCGCCAAAAGATTCGAAAGAGCGATATGTACCTGCTCGGGACGACCGAGATGTAGATCCAGTAGAAGAGCGAGCAGACCGTGGCACCGGCCAGCAAGAAGTACCAGAACCACAAGAAGAGGAAGATCTTCTCGTTGAACATATTGATCATCAGCACGCATTGCACCGTGTGTCGATGCACGTTGCCAAGCACCTAGGAGATTAGAGAGAGTTCAAAGACTACTGTACCTTGACTTCAAAATCGCAGAGAGTAACGCGAGGAAAGTGACCCGATTCTTCCCATTCCCTACCATTCATCAAATCATTCAATACCTAAAACTTCATTTTCCAAATCTTATAAGAGGAGACGCACCTGCAGACCGTACCATTTGCTCCTATTGCCTAGAAACGTGTTGAGCAAGAAGATTTGTCCAACAATGTTGACGGTGTAAAGGATTTTCACGGAAATATACAAGAACGTGACGGCCGCGCCGCTACTCCGCGTGCAAATGATGAGGTTGAGGAGTTTGAGGCGATTTCCGCTCATCTGAAAGAGAAGCACGTGTCATGAAGTCTGATCTGGTGCCATGTGCTTTCATCGCATTTCCGCTTCTTTCCTTCCTAACGGAAGAATTCACTTAGAACGTCCCCGGACATGCAAGAATTGTCATCTTTTCTGTGGAAAAAGTTCTGACGACGAGAATGAGAGGATGCACACGACCAGCGGCGCTACACCAAAATGCATGAGCGATATGAATGAATGCCAAGTGGCGGCTCGTTCCGCTCGCTCTCCCCCTTGTTTATCGCCCGTAGTTTTGTTTTTGCGCTTGAGAGCTCCCGGTGGTTCTCATGCGAGTCGTGGCATGGCGGCCATCAGAGAAAGCGATGCTCGCCATTTTTTCTGGAGCGACTTGCTTCAGTTAGCCTCAATGATGTTCAGACCAAAACAAAGAGAAGCGAGACTGACCACTTGATGTTTCACGTGTAGCGCCTCCTCGACGTTCGTGGCGATCGTCTTGAGGGCGCGATCCCGCGACTCCATGTCCAGTAACCGAGAGTCGCAGGCCATTTGCACAAGCGACTGGACGTGGATACCTGAAAGCATAGCTTCGTCAAGAGGTCATCCTTCGACGTCTGGGCCAAGTTCCTCGAAATGTCCCCTTCAAGTCCCAGTTTAGCAACCCGACGGCCCTCTCTCTACCTCCTCTGTGTTCACGTCGTTAGCGCTGATTTATGCCTTGCGGGCTGCCACTCATTGCGAGTACCACGGCCCCGCGCATCCCTAGTGGAGGAGAAGAGGAGGCCCGCTGCCGGAGTTCCCGGTCTAATTTGCATTCAAAGTGGTCGTCTGTGGTGCTTCTCTCGCAGTGGCGACTCTCTCGCGCGCTCGACGCGTCAAGTCGAACTAAGTGGCGCGTAGGCCAAAATAAACTTATCAGTCTTCGTCGTCGCTCGTCTTCGGCGACGTGTCCTCCCCGAGACTTGAATGCAACGACTTTGTGAGAGAAGAGAAGGGGAGAAATTCTCTTCACAGCCACATATCCCTACTTTCCCTGCTCCTCCTTCTCCCGCCCTCCTTCGCCGACTTCTTTTGACTGAATTAGATCCACGCGTGTGACTTGCTGGCCACCCCCAAAACCTCGCTGCGCCCAGACGACTCGTCACGACGCTCGGTTAAATGCAAATTCGACTATTTCACAGAAGAATTGAAGCCTTGTGATGGCTGGCTAGCCCGACGACAACGACAGCCACAATAACAAGTTACGAGAAAATGGATTCTTTGTCGTCGCTCCCCCTTTTTCTGCTACTTCCCTCTTTGGGAGAAGACGAGATCGCCCTCATGCTCCCACTTCTCTTCGTTGTTTCATCTCTTTTATGAGGGGAGAGGAAAAAGAGCAAAGTGGAGAGAGGGACGCCCTCAACACTCACCGGACTGCCAGCTGAGTAGCCGCCAGACAATCGTCGGCACGTAAAAGAGCAGCGCCTCGAGCGCCAACACAAAAGGCACCCACTGGTAGTAGCCAATTTGCCTGAAAAGAACAAAGATCATGTTGATTTAGCTAGAGGATTAACCTATTTTCTCTTTCCGCGTAATTGTGCGGTATGTAGTCGTGGAGGGGCAGAAAATATGTGTTCTGCACCCAGCAGTAGTTCTCCGTGTACTGCTCCATGGGCTCGGTGAAGGTGGCCGGCACCCAACATTGGATGGGGAAGCCTAAAAGCTCTGACCTTCCTCTTCATGTTTTTTGCGTCTGATGGCTATTTTTGATTTCCGGAAATGACATGGAGAGGTTCGAGGAAGATCCATCTTGCCCCGAAAGGGAAAGCCAGATGTCATGCGACGGAGGGGGGGGGGAGGCTTTTTTCTATCCCGGTCTGTCACGGTCAATTCACGATGCTGCATGTCCTCGATGAAGACTCATGGAAAGGCGAAAGAGCGAAAAGGAACACTGAGGACGAGACGACTCCCTCCCTTCTCCCTCATCACTCAGCATGGTGACACTGCTCCGTCTCCCCTCCTCGCGCTGTCCCCATTTCAGCGAACAAGCGAACAAGTCAGTCGAAACACGAGTGCAAGACACGCGAAATGCGATCCGGAGAATCCGTCTCAACACTCGTCTCACATTGAGCTTCCCGCTTTTTGTCACGTTTCAGGGAAAGGACGGAATTGGAACGAAAATCATCCCCGCTTTTCCAAGAATGAGAACGAGGAGAACTCACCGACATACTGCTTGGCCGAGACGAGGATGGCGAACACTGCAAACAACCTTTGTTATTCATTCATCGTGTTGTTGGGAGTTTTCTTTCCCAACCGAAAACAATTGTCTCAGCGATAGTAAAGTTTTTCTTGTCTATTTTGAAAGGCGCGTCCCCGCTTATCCGTTTCGTTGTTGGAGAAGCAAGTGAAAGACGACGCGCCCGGGGACTGACGGCATGACAGCTGCCGCTTCCTCTCTCTCTCTCTCTCTCCTCTCTTTTCAGTAGATCCTGTCAAGTAGTGTCGTTGTGGTCGTCATCCCCGGTCTTCGCTGGCATGGAGACACAATTACAACAAACAGGAAGCTCGACGAGAGAAGACGATGAGCATGCCTCTCTCGGCGCGAGAGAGCTGCCCCCGTGGCCCCACAAATCTGGTTTGCATTTGCGATTGGTCATTGTGGGTGAATAATTCAAGCCTCGGCCACGTTATGGGAGCGCCAAGGAGGCGCGACTCTCGTCACCTCTCACTCATTTCTCTTGCCACGCTGCTTTCTCCTCTCATGGATATGCTGCTTCAAGTGACGACGCTGGGTTGCACGGCAAGCGCGTGAGGCCTCGGGCTATATGCGGAGGACGGCACTAGTGAGAGGGAATATCTCCCTTGAGAGAGATGCCTGAGGCGAAGATGATCTCCTTGCTACCTGGTTGTCTTTCTTTCATCAACGCCCTCACTCCGACTCCTGGGGGCGACAACGTGGAGTTAGTCGCGCGAGCGCGCTTTACAATCTCGCTTCGTCGCTTTCCAGCGACGCCGGGAAGGCAAGAGAGGAGGACGAAGAGGAGGAGAAGGAAGGACCGACTCGGCCCAAGACAGATTGTCTCCGCCGAGGCTTCTTTCTCGTATGCTTCCTAACGTAAATCATCGAGGCACACAATTCAGGGAGAGGCAGGCCCGCCACCCCTAATAGAGGTAAGCCGGCCTGACAAGGTGGACGGAGGACGAAGGCGAAATTGCCCCTTCTTCATTCAAGTGCTTTTTTCGGTCGGAAACTGCTTTTGGCTTCAATGCGCGCTGCAGTTTCGAGCTGGTCAAAAGAGCAGCCGATGAGGAGAACGATTTTTGGGCTTTCCACATGGAGTTTCGGCTCTCTCTTGGAGGATTTTCCCAATGACGGCTCCGTGGAAAGTGTGTGAAAGCAGATGTGTCTGGATTTTCCCCGAGACGACGACGAGGCGACGTCGTCGTTCAATGACGACTGCAGTCAAGAGAGAGGAGACGAGCAGTCGTCGGGCACAGGAAGAAGCTCTGAAGGCAGGAGGCGCGCGCTAAATTGCGTAACGTCTCCTGCCCCGGCACCCCGGCCGACGTCCTTGTGTCAGCGGCCGGCGCTAACTCAATGAGAGCAAGTCGTGCAGGTCTGCTGTCTCCCTCTCTTGTCCCGACTTCGAGTAAGCAGTCGAGACCAGCGATCATAGCGTGTCGATCCCTCCTCTTGCAGAGCTCACAAGACCAGAGACCTCGACGCATAGCAAGTGTGTGTGGCGACCCCTCCACGACACACACGCCGCCAAAAGAGGCAGCATCGGCAGTCTTGCTGATGCCAAGAAAAGGGCGTCGAGAACAATGGATGGCCAGCTGCATCCGCCCCGGGGCGCGAGACGAAAACTCCTTCTCCTCGGGCCGCCGCCGCTTCTTCAGCTCACGAGGGTTGGAAGCTTCTGCTTCAAGAACCATTGCTCAGTGCTGCTTATGAAGAACTAATGAACATACATAGAAAACAAGGATCTTGCAGACAGACTTCGAAACTTGAATGAATCTTTGAGCGATATATACGGCTCATCGATTTCGGGAGAGAAAGGTATTTTTTGCCTGCCGTTTCCCTCACGCAGCTCCCAGGGCGATTCCCCTCGGAGGTCAACGTCATTGCCTTGTCTCGACGGGGAGAGGCGGACAAATTGCGTTCTTCTTGGCAACGAGACTCGCTGTCTGCGCCCTCCAGCGACTGGCGCCTTGTCTTCCATGAGGGCCGTCGGCTCTCGCTGGAGACGGATCGGCATTGGTCATTCGTGTGGCGGCGCTGTTCCGGGGAGCGCCCTCTGACATCTCGGGCCAAGGCTAAGCTCACCCACTAGGACCCCTCCTCCTTCTTCGCTCATAAGAGAGAGAAGGGCAAGCCTTAATGATCGTGTTGTCGGCCCCTCTGGCAACTTATCGAAGAAGAAGGAGAGCGGGCAGTGCGAGGAGAGCCAATCACCATGCAGCGGCTGAGGAGCCGTGCAGTCGCCGTGGTGCGCGCGCCTTAACGCAATCGCCGCTGCTCGCGCTGAATTGTTGTCAACGTGTGGCCGCCGCTCTGCCATGGTCGCTTGAAGGGCTGGCATGTCGAGACTCCCCCCCCTCTCCTCTTGGAAAATGAAAGCGAGAGTCGAGGCAATCTTGACACAATCACAATCCGTCGAGGTAATGGAGGCCCCTGTGGCACAACATTCGAGTCTCTCCCCGAGTGGCAGTCGACGAGGAGGCCTCTCGTCTCTAACGCCGACGTCGACGGCGAAGGCCGGAAATTGCCCGTGCCGTTACCCTGTTCACGAGCAGTGGCAGCCGATGGCTAACCACGGCTTCGATGGATTGGCGACTCTCTGACGACCAACACTGGGAATATTTGAGTGTTGCGTCAGCCTAGATGCCTTCGTGCTTCGTCTTCATGATCATAAGGACATGAATGAAGCTGCGTGCGGAGTTCCTTGAATTACTTCTTCCCTGTGTTCAAGAACCACATGGCCGTTCTGAACCCGAGGGAGTTCGAATTTCGCAAGAGACTCCGAGCATGTTGTGGGAGAGCAAGCAAGATCCAGTAGAAACAGAAGGACGAGGAGGGAAGGAGCAGCCCTGAGTGGTGTGCAGAGTCATTTCGTGTGGGTCGAGCCATACAAGGCAAGAGAGAAGCTGCCCCTAGGAGAAGAAGAAGAAGGAGAAGACGACGAAGTATGTTGGACCTAATTGAAACGAGAAGCCAAATTGGCAATCTTCTGTTGCTGTTGGCGAAGAAGAACGCAAAAGGAAAGAGACGCGCGCGCACCAGAGAAGAGCATTCGAGCAAAACGTGGCATTTTCTCCCCTCCCCTTTTGATCTTCTTTTGGAAGAGTAGATCAAAACAGTCTCCCCTCACTCACCGGTGATAATGGAAGTGGTGTAATAGTAGTTGAGCTTGTCGATGATGTCATCGTCCACATGAAATTGGATGGATTTGACGGCCGACGCGAAGTAGTAGAGGAGCATGGCGTGGCCCGGCCCCCCGGGGCTCCCCGTCCTTCGCCGACGACGCTCGCTGTGTCTTCACAGCTCGCGCACGCGGCCGGCGGACGATCCTCTCTCCACTCGCAGAGCTCCTCGAGCGCCGCGCCGGTCAGACCATCGGCAACCGGCCACGCGTCGTGCTCGTCGCCTGCCCTGCGTGCTCCTCCCGTCGACGACGCAGCCGAACTCTCCGCCGCTCCAGTGCTGCCGCCGCGAGATGCCCTCTGCAAGATAACCCCCATAGTGGAATCGACACATTTCGGGGGCTCCGCGAAAAGCCTCTGCGCCCGGGGGCTTTTCGCGAGAGAGCCTCACGGAAAAAACCACGGCACGCGTAAGTTCGTCTTCTCGCTCTTCAAGTACCCCTGAAGAAAGAGGAAGACAAGGGCGTGGTGCTAGTGAAAGAAAGTAGGCGAGGGACGAAGACGAAGGGAGGGACGGGGAGAAGAAGCAGAATAAGGCGCGGAAGAAGAAGAAGCGCGGAGAGTGACTCGAGGACCTCCATCAATCAGTGAAGGCGCGCGCGCTCCTATCCCCACACGGCGGGCCTCCTTCTCCTCCTCGACCCCCCTCTCGCGTCTCGTCCGCCTCCTCGTTCTTCTTCCGCCATGAGGGACACACATGCCGTTACAACATGCCAATTGTCTCTCTCTCTCCCTCTCACTCCTCTCCTCTTCTCTGGTCTCAGCTCTCGTGCTCGAAGAGGAATGGACACGAGAGCCGTGTCGAGACAGATCGCTGACGACACGCACGGCGACGTCCGTCAACGCGCGACGAGCCAAGAGAGCGTCGAGGGCCTCCCTCCCTTCCCACCCCCACCCGCACATGATCGAGACGTAAAGCCCTCCTCCACGAATAGGGTCGTCCTTAGCACCCCGGCCACTGCAGACGACGGACACGATTCTCTCCTGTTTTAATGGGAACTTAATGAAGAAAAGGAGTGTTTCAGATGGCACACGCGTCCGCGTCTTCAAAACAACGAAGCGCGTCCAGCAAAATCGCACGGCGTGCAAACGCATTTCAGGGAATTCCCACAGAAAATGAAGAAGCATCGTTGACGACGTTCTTGGAAGGACACAGCTACACCTTCAACATAAGAGAAAGACGAAGAGGGAGAGAGGAAAACTGAAGTCCTGACCCAACGCGGAGCAGAAATGGCGCCCGATGGCAGGAAGTCATCGTTGCCGAGCACATCCACATGAATAACTGATTACCGGCGCCCACCGGGGTGGGCCGACAACGGCGCGACGCGGGGGCGCGGGAGAAGAAGCAGGTGGGAGTGCTCATCGGGTACTGGAGACCGAGAGGATGATGCCAGCGAAGAAGTGGAAGGAAGGCCGAGTGGGCAGTGGCTAGTAGGCCCCCGGGGCACTTGCCTGCCCTCCCCGGCGGCCCTCCCGCGCTTGCTTCGTGAGCGCGTGCTTGCGCGTGTGCGCCTTCAGAGCAAATCGATGCGCGTGGCACACTGGTGGCGGGTTGGTGTGGGCCGAGCAGCTGGACGAGGAGGAGCAGGCAAGGAGACGACACAGGAGAAGCTCGTCTTCTCCTGAGAATGTGATCCCTTTTGCCTTGTGTCGCGCGAGAACGCCACGCACCTGTCCTCAGGGGGATCTTGTCCTTACAACGCTTCCGTCCATCTTGTCAACCGCTCGGGTCGCCTCCTGCTCCTCCTCCTTCTTCTTCTCAACCCTTCACCGAGGGTCTCTCAACTTGCAGTGCTAATATATCCCCAGAGAGGGGGATCGCTCGACTTTGTAGCTTAGCGCAGCTCGCCTCACCCTCCCGCGCACGGCCACAGAGAGACGTCGCAGCACTCAGCGTGGCGGCTCGAATTTCTCACGTGGAGGAGCAGACTTCTCCTTCTTCTCAGTCTCATTCTCCTACGTTGCGTCGCACCGCCGACGACTTCACGGAAATCTGCACGCCATCTCTGTGAAGGAGAGACTGAGAGAGTCTGAAAACACCGCCGCCTCTCATTATCTTCGCAGGACTCTCTTCCGGCCGTCGAGACTAGCCTCGTCGTCGTCATGAAAGGGCACGCGCACTGGATTTTCATATTGTTAAGGACGACGCCCGGCAATCCCCTCGACGGCGAGGGGGAAGAGGAGGCTTTTCGGAGTTGCTTCGACGCGTGCAAACCAGAGAGAGAAAACACACGAGGAAGTAGGATAGCCATGGCAGATGAAACCAAATTTGAATGGATCACGGATGGATTGCGTCGTGCATCCGACGACATACCACAAATTGAGCAAGAGAAGAGGAGGAGGAAGAAGAAGAAGTGAGGAATTTGCACGGAAGTGGTCGCTTCTCGAAGAACCTAGCATATGCGCGCGCGAGGAGAGAGTATTTTCCTCCACTTCAAAGCGAGCGAGCGAGAGCGAAATTTTCTATTCACTCGTGGATGTTTTTATTCCTCCACTCACTAGCCTCTTTTTTCTCTTCGAAGAATCGTGTGAATGGAAGAAGAAGAGAGGAAACGGAAGAGGGAAGAGAACACGTGCAGATCGTCAGATCAACCGACATACATCCATGTTATGGATCCCTGAACCAGTCGTGCTCACAATCAGACAACACTGGCTACTGCCTCCATCGAAGTTTGAGTTATTTCCTCTTCGAGCGAGGAGCCGTGTCAAGTGGTCGAAGGAGCTAGATGAGGAAGAAAAATCACCACTCACTTGTCGATGGGGGAATTCTCGTTGGCCTGCCACCCTCCACCCTACTTTCCAGCTTCTCACTAGAAATGTCCAGAGATGGGCATATTGCGTTTTACCCCTAGGAAGAGAAGCAATTCCAAGGATGCAAAAAAGCGAACGCAGCGTTGAGTCAGGCTAGTCACCGGCAGCTGCCAGTCTGAAGCCCCGAGGACCTCGAGACTCTTTTGCCCCTCACGCTTCGTCTTCCGTCAAAAGAACTCGATGAAAAGCTATTCAAAATGGAGGGGCGATTCGGACACGCCGAATCGAAAGAAGCAGCGAGAGGCGCCGGCGCGAGGCGAAGCTGCTTCTTGGTCTCCTACTCCTTCAACATCAAGCGAGAATGGCTTGCCCGCTCAGGCCTTGCAGACACTCAACGAGTTTATCATCAATCTCAATCCGAGAGCTTCTTGCACGACCAGCAAGACAATTGCTGACAAGCCTCGCAGGGTGTCAGGGGCCGGAAGAAGGATCTTGGTATGAAAGCAGAGAAAAAACTTCTAGCTCGAGGACGATGCTCGTAGTGAAAAATCCTGCTGGTCTCAAATTTCGTGACTCATGGGGAGGACCTCATAGCCTTCATGCAAATTTAAAAGCTCCCAATGACTCACTACACAGATCCGTGCGAAAGAAGATAAAGGGCACGGAAATTAGGTTCGCCTGCACCTTGGGCTTGCCGCTCAACCACATTCCTGAAGCCCATTGAGAGTGACGGCGCGGGAAAAATTTGCTCTCCTCGCCCTCGCCATTTGACGTTTCTCGGCGTCTCATGGCTATACACTCGACTGAGTACGCCGCACCTAAGAAGTGCAGCATGCAACGGCAATTTCGATGTTTTTCCTTCAGCCAGCAGAATTGCTGGTGCACTAATGTGCAGTGGAGTTAACACCGTCGAATGTTCGGCCAACGTCTCTAACGACATGAAAAGAGCGTTCGAAGTGGCGAGAGGAAATAGCCGAATGGCGACAGGCGCGCGCTCCTCCTCCTCGTTCATTGCGCGACTTCTTTGTCAGGAGGACCGAGAGGCGGGTAAAGAGGCGAAGAGGAGTGGAAAAAGAAGAAGAAGAAGGAGAAGGCGAGGAACGAGCGGCGGCTCTTCGACCGAGAGCCGCGTCCCCGGGGGGTGTAAATGACATGCCCCGCCTTTGTATATTGTTCCGGAGGAGAAGCAGGCAGCCAGAAAGAGAGAGCCGCCACCAGCGCGCGTCTCCAGTTTTGACATCAGTGAGCGCGCTTTCACTGGCCAGAACGCCTCTCTTGCGGCGGCCTTTGACTTCCGCTTCCCGCCGCTTTCCCTCCCTCAATCAAACACCATATGGTCATCGAAGAAAAACATAAACAGATTTCATTCACAGGAATTCTGAGAGAGAGAGAAGGAAGAAGAAGAAGAAAAGCGAAGTCACCGGCCTCACGCCATACTATCTTCGTTGAGGATCAACGCCTTCCTTCTTCGGGGGATTCGCGAGAAGCGAGAAGACGCCCACTGATAGGGCAAGGCTCTCCGGCGAAAATGTTCCCCGGGGAGGTGATGGGGGACGCGCGAGCGGCGCGCAGCGAGCCGCTGCCGTGAGGAGGCTGCCTGGCCTGCCAGCTTCAGGCTCGACTCGGGGCGGAGCCGCCCCGCCCGCTCGAACACCATGTGCGCCGTGCCTCGGGAGTCACTTTGTGACGACGACAAGGGAAAGCCGTCATATCCAGGAGCTGCCGATACGTGGAATAGAAAGGAGAGGAAAAATAACAAAGGTGAACGACCGAAATTCTCTTTGGAGAGGGTGCACGGAGCTTAAGAGAAACGAAAGAAGGAACGAGACATGTTATGGCGACCTTGGCCATTCAAAGAAGAAGAGTATTTTCGAAAATGAAAAGGGCGCAGACGAGTCAGAGCTTGGCCGAGGAGATGAGTTCGGGGTGGGCTGAGAGATGAAGAGCCGGGAATGGGAAGAGGAGCGGCGGCGGCAGTGGTCGTTGTGAGTGAGACTTGTGTGGCCGTCCTTCTCTCTTTTCGACAAAGACACGCCGAGGAGCTTCTTCCTTGGTCGTCGCAAGAGAAGAGAGACTCGAGGGACACGTCGTCATCCCGAGGAGACGGCCAAGTGTTCCTTCGCCACTTGCTTCCCCATTTTCGCGTTTCTCGAAACTCACGACGGGGAGGCGCCGCCGACGACATGGCCCCGGGGCGACGGCGGTCCTCCAAGGGGAAAAAGAACGCAAAACGCCAACTCTCCCCTCGCACACGCCTTTCTTCGGACTTCAAAAAAACCTATAGCCATGAATGCCATTCGAGATGGCAGCGAAAAGGCGAGCAATGTTCATGAAAACCGCTCCGCCGTCAGAGCGCCCGCGACATTTTGTCACTCATTACATTATTACTCGGAAGCAGCCCCTGGAATAGGTCGACTACGGCCGAACTTGCTGACAGCCCCCATCGTCAAATGAAGTAATTTTTTCCCGCTGCAAATGAGATCATCGAAGGCCCGAATAGCGCGCCTCAGAGGAGAGAGATCGCGGCTTTTACACGTTGTGATGTCTTTCTTTATTGCCCGACGTCCATACTCTCCCGGAGAGTCGTCGGGTAGAGGACCGTGGAGCTAATTATGTGAGAGCAGAGTGGGCGCTTGCATTGTATTTGTGAGTACTAGGAGAGACTTGAGTTTTCTGAATTGCCGTTTCTAGAAGAAGGGAGAGGGAGGAGGGCGGCTTTTCGGGTAGTGCGAGTAAGCGAGTGACGAAGACGAGTGGTTTTAGAAAGAAGCCCCGTCTTGAGGCTCGACTTGAGAGATGCCGACGAAGAGGAGACAGAGCACGAGGGCGTGTGTGCCAGCAGTAGTAGCGTGTGAGTGGGGAGGAGTGACGAAGAGAATACTCTTCCCTTCCAAAGAGTTGTCGGGTACCGGAAGAAGGCAGCTAGGCCCTGGAGAGAAAAGGAGGAAGCGAAGGAGCGAGAGAGGCGAGGCGGCGGGATACCATATGGTAAAAAGAAGTTGGCCTCGCCGTCGTCGTCGACGGCAGCGGCGCCAGCGCTACGCGGCTTCCACTTACTACGAGTGCTTGACGTCATTCTCAGGGAGAGTCAGGAGGAGTGGAAGAGGGGGGGAGGGGGGGGGGGGGAGTGGATGGCGGGGAGCTGCTCGTGGTCGCCGTCGCTTCACTCGTCCCCTTGGACGGCTCAGCCCCCTAGGCACTCACCCAGAAGGACCCAGAAATCGAAACGAGTGTGAGTCAAGAGCCCATGCCGGCACATGCAGTACCTCTGCTCAAGACTGGACTCGACAAGGCTCCGCTCTTTCGGTCAGACGCCAGCCACGATTTAGTGGGCGGTTTTGTTTAAAATTTATCTCCACCCACCGCGGCGACGCCTGCCAGCTGAGTGTTCGCACAGTGCGAGAAACTAAAGCAGATGTGAGTCTCGGCCGGGGAAACTTGCGGACTTACTCAAGGAGAAGACAAAAAGAAGACGGAAGAGAGCATACGAGATAGGGTGAACAACGGAGGGCAAGTGTGTCTTTTTCGGGAAAGAGAGGAGAGAGGGGGATATTGGCAGCGGGACGAGTCTCCCTCCTCCTCTCCTTCCCGTGTCCTGCCTTCGCCCCCTTCTTCGTCTTCACGTTTTTCGCCGTCTTCGCGTTCTTCGTCTTGGCCGGCGCCCCCAGGGGAACTTGAGTTTCAAGCCGCCGGTCGGTCGCCGGGTCTCTATAAAATGCATAAGCGCGCTTGCCCTAGGAGGAACATTCGACGACCGACGACGTCTCGTCCTCGTCCTCGAGACACGATACTCAGCCCTCGCTACGACTATCGTCTCCCTTTCTTGCCTTGAGTGATACTCGGAATCTTGAAGAAAGAGCTGGCATAAAGTGAGGGATGCCTCACAATCAGTGAGAAAGATTTTATCGAACAAAAGATCATCCCAAATGTTAAAAATTCAATATCGTCGAAATATCAAACAGAGAAAAGTGAATAAAATAATAGCGATATGACCAAGAAGGACGAGAGTCCAACGACGACAGCCGAGTGGTCGATCATCTCCTCGAAGGATGGCCAGGTACATGACGAGACCTGCAAGGAAGAAACTTTGACGAAAGAGTAAGTGTGACGTGTTGAGAGAAGAGAGAGGAACAAGAAGTGATGCCAGACTTAAACCGCCTGGCCTATAGTCATGCTTGAATAGCTAAGTGAATGAGTCTGACTCAGACCCCCCACGAACCCGCCAGGGCGCCGTAGAAGTGCGCCGTGTATGCGACGGGCGTCAACTCGCTCCCAGCACTCAGATACCGATTCCATATCGCTATGGAGACGTCGCAGGATGCTGGAAGTATTCGTTGAGGTTCTTCATTTGGAACTCTTACCAGTGAAGAGTCCGGTGATTATCCAAAGGAGTCCGCAGTCAAAATTAGGAAACGACGAAAAGACTCGAGCTGTATGAGCTACGAGCAGAGCATAAGTGCCTCCCGACGAGCCGACCAAGTAGACGCCCGAGTCCAGAACACAAGTCGAAAGTGCACCTTCAATTTTGACTGATGAGAAAAGCAAGTGGGACACTAACCGACAAACACTCCACTACACCAAAGAGCTCCTGTCTTGAACGAGCCGTAGAAGACTTCGAGAGGAATGCCGATGCAGAGCTGGACCGTCGTGTTCACAATGAGATGCCACCATCTGAATGAATCTCTTGCTTGACCTTCCAGGTATGCTTACCCGATGTGGACAAAGGCGTAAGTGAAGAATCGCCAGATTTGCCATTTCTTCTCGCTGTGAAAAACAAACAAAGATTTGTCGGGCACATTTTGTTCAAGGAAAACCACTTTACGCGCAGACATGGCGTAATTCATGAAATACATAATCTGGAAGCCGAGTCTCGCCTTTCTCCCACGCGGACTCCATTACCTGTGTCATTGTGACGAAGAGAACAAAGTAGGGAACGTGATAGTGTTTCGGCTTCTTCTTCTCGCTGCTGCTTGTCTTGCAGACCGTGGTCTCTCCATCAAGGTGAACAGCGGTTTCCTAGAAGAACGGTGCGAAGTGGTGAACCAATTTTGTCCTTTCGTTATTACCACTTTACGGGCGGGTAGCTGGAAGTCGTGGTACGGGTAGTTGCTGTTCTGACGCCACAACGCAAAATCCATACTGTAGCGACGAGAATTGGCAATCTGAAGATGGGGAATTCTTTCGCTCGTCTTCTTCTCCCCTTCATCTCATTATTTCTGGCAGCTCCAAGATTGAGTGCTCAGCAGTAAATCTTGCCTCCCTGATGACTCGGTAATATCAATGCGGGTGATGAATGAACTTGGATGAATTCTTTAAAAGCATTTTGATGGACTTCATCTAAGCTGATGTTGAAAGCTCATATCTTTGTTCGTCTTTCTCATTGAAGCAGTTATTATGTGCCTCCCCCCCCTAAGTGCAGTCCTAAGTCAGAAAGAAAAGACAATAGCTTTTGAATCCCGAATCCCGTTTCTGGCTTCCCTATTCACGTGGGCCGTTGCGAAACAACCGCCCGCAAGAAGCCAACCAAGGGACGAATTTCTAATGGTCTAATTACCGGCACGATGACCCGTGCTTCACCTGTCTCTTCGCCACATGCTCCTCCAATATCTTCAAAGGAAGATGGAGTACGCTCGCCTATCGTCTTGGCATAAGGGGAGATGCTTCTCTTGAGGAGAGAGGGAACAGCAGCCCCCTGAGAAGAAATAGAGAACGAAGGCCAAGTTCCAAATGCAATTATATCCAAGAACATCTGGTCCGAGCCTCTGTCTCGTTGTCCAAGACGAGACTGAGAGGAGGAAGAGTCAAGAGGTCGCTGGGGCTGTCGTCTCCCTAGAGGGATCACCCTCGCTCTCAAAGAAGAACAAAAGAGCGACAGGAGGCCACTCAGCAGCACGTCGAGTGATGAGATTACAAACCCCCACTTGTCCCTCCATCTCTCTCTTCCACTCCCTGACCCTTCTACCTCTCTCATGCGGCTTTCATCATGCGTATGAGGGTTTGAGTGAAAAGGGGGAAATTCGAGAACCGAAAGGAGAGGCCTGCCCTTTTCAATACGCAGCACAGTTCACTGCGGGTCAATCGAAGCGTGGAGCTGTGTGAGCTAAAGAGCATGCTAACATCTTGAAGGAGCTTGTCTGCACGAAGAGTGTTGATTGAATTCTCTTCTTCTTCTCCCCTTCCCTCCAAGTAGAGAACATACGAGATCGGCAAATTCGTTGATGGTGAGGGGCGACTTGTCGGTTTGGACGCGGAACTCCAGGCGCGCCAAGGCGTGCGCGTCGCCCAAATGCTCGACGGCGGCGCGAAAGCACGGATCCTGAAATCCGGTGTGACCAAGAGGGACGGCTGCAAGAGTTTTTCAAGGGCTCTATTCGTCACGAGTTCTTGGCACCCACGCCTCCCTTTTCAAAAACACTTTTTTCCTCTTCAAGGCTGTAGTCGGATGGAACAAAGACTTCAAAGGAAGAGGACCAACCTTTAATGCCAGCAGCAGATCCGCCCATTCTATTTCACCGAATCCTGTGCTATCCCAGCGATCAAAGAAAACCGCGAGCTCCTAAAGAAATACTTGAGAAACAATGAAAGCCGACCTCCCAGGGCATGATGGCTCCGTTCATCGACATGAAGCTCGGCGACATGTCTGACTCGCGCGATACTAAACGGGTGACATTAGAGAACGTAAACTCATTTGCATGCATTAGAGGTGCAAGAGAGCGCCGACTCACCTTGGCTTGTCGAGGCCGAGAGAAAGTCGTCGACCATGGCCAAACGTATTGGAGGGTCAAAGGTGCCGACGGTGTGGAGGCGACCGGAGGTGGCGGCCATCGCGACAGCTTCCGCTCTCTCCCAGTTCGTTCGCCCGGATGCGGCACTAGCCCGCCCCAGGAAAGCAACACGTTGTCAGGCAATTACCCACGCCGCCGGTCTCCGTGGTCCGTTGCAAGTGAGAGTGTTTGTCTTGCAACCGTAGTGATGCCCCCCGTTGAAACCCTCTTTCGGTCTGACCATTGAGGTCTCCTCCCCCTCTCTCCCACCAGGTCTCCCATCTGCCCTTGAGATTTCAGCGGTGTCCCGCCCATTTCTTCTTTATATGTATTTTATTAGCAAAACATAAGCAAAGTAACAGTTTTTTTCAAGACTTCTGACAAGAAATGATTTTTCTCTACTTTTTGATTATACTCTTTCAATGAAAACGGTGCAAAAAGAGCTAGATTACAACAAAATGGAAAGGACCTTACTGAGGCGGCTATGATGCTGGGTCCCAGCGCGATGCCAGCTGACGGTAGGCTTGGCACATCCGAGCAAGGGCGCAACCATATTTTTGAAAGCTGTCTTTCTGAGCGTTAAAGAGGTGTAGTTCCATCCAAAGCCAGAGAGCCTACGACGAGCAGGACAAGAAGAATGAAGACGCTTCGCATTGCCGAGGAATGCGAGCGAGTGAAGTCGTAGCGGCATCGACAAGCTTTTATGTGCTCAACTGACATTATCTCTGTCGCCGCTTTGTATTCTAAAGGCTGATGCCAAATACGAGTGATCTACGATCGAGACGTGTTATGGATATAGTTTCCTCTGATAAGTTTTCTCCCAGACCCACACACTTGCAGTGAAAATGAAGTCTTTGAATTTCGAGACATCTGGCAAGATAAACAGCATCTTATTTTTCTGAAGCAATCATTCTATACATTTGAAGCGAGTTGTGTAACAAGCATAGGTGAATGCTCCTACTGTTCGGGTATAACAAAACTGACTAGCTGCATATTTAAAGGAGTCACAAAAAGCGTGTAGCACGATTTTCCGGGTTACTTTATCCATTTTTTCAGCACGGATTAATCGCAAACCTGCTGACTCGCGATTCCATGAGTTTATCTATGCGTCGGCTTCGCTTCCGCGTGGTTGCTAATAAAATACTGAGCCTTTTCGCTGTCAATGTCATCATTTGTTTAACTACCGAACAGTGCAAAAATTATAGTTTGCGAACAAAGCAAAGAATTTTCGCACTGGCAGCTGGTTCGCGCAGCGAAGGTTTGGTGCCGTCGCGCAGAAACAGGACATCACGAACGGGAAGTGATGCGACGATTTCAAACCCAGGCGTTTTTCGGAAGCGCTCTTGATTTGCATAGGAAGTGGCCAAGAGGCCAATCGCCTCAAATCCTCGGCTCTAAAAAGTTCATTTTGTTTCAAATGCGTCACCTTCAGCAGGACGTCGGAACCGTTGAATTCTTCAAGTTTTTGTGCAATACCACGTCTACGAAACTGAGAGTCAACCACAATGATTTCCCACAAAATGATCTGAAATTGCAACCTCAGCTTCAAACTATTCAACTGTCATCAGCAGCGAGAACTGGCTTAGGAACTAGCAGATTGCGAAGGCAAACCTTATTTATATTCTGTGGAAGAGCGCTCCACATGATTTTCTTGCAGCGATTCAAGCCGTTTCCTGAAGGAATATTTTTGTACATTTGTAGTCCTAAGGAAAAGAAATTCAACATTACGTATGATCTCTCCTGCTGGGAAGCGATGCTCGTACCACGTATCGACGTCATCATAGCGGGAACAGGAATGCCATAAACATAAACCAACAAGTCGATCCTGTGAAATAGAGTTTCATTCACAGCCAAACCGTTGATATCCTGTCTGTTGCGTAGGCCGCACACGAGTATGGCTCAAGCAAACATTCATCAACTGCCTCGCCGAGCTCTGCCATTGCGTCGTTTGAACAAGCTCCAAGTGCCTAACAACACAAAGAATTCCAAAATTTGTCTGACAATTCATCGCTTACCAGCTGGGGCGTGAATAAATCGGCTGCTTACTAGTCGTAGTCTCGTAAGTGACACTCGCATCATTGGTCTTACTGGCATTTGATACTAAAATGAATCACAGCGAAACATCCACGACTTTCAAAGCGTGCTCCATCAACCAAACAACGATAGACGCCGAAACGCAGCAGTAACGGCAGAGATCACATAGAGCATTAGTTGCCCTTCCTCTACTTTTCCTGTTCTGGCTTCCCTTGATGCGTCCCATTGAAATCAATCACCGCATAAAAAATCGTCGTCATTTCGCCTGGAAATCGACCTTTTAGCCCACGACTTGCAGCGACCATCTGAAACGTTCAAGGGACATCCCAGCGCTTTCAAATTTGTCTTTTGTCAGATGCGGCTTTGGATTCACCCTCTGCTCCCGACAGTGACATTCAGTTCTCAAGTCATTCCGAAGGAAGAATCACTAAGATCTCTGGCTTCACGTTTTGAAATGTTAGCGGATCGAAAGGTTTGATCTTTTGAATATTTTGATATAGATACTTTACAATGCTTTAGATTGCTGTTTTCAAAAAACGAACGCCGTCCGGGGGGGGGGGGGTTGTCGTTGAACACATCGCTGCTTCACGTACATCGACGGTGAGCTCAGAGGAAATGAAACGCTCTGTCACAAGGGAATTGACGTTGCATTCCTCGTAGTTGATTTGGACTCTCTCATCGACAAATGCCATCAGTGGCGTCGTGAATTACCACGTGTTGAGGTAAGCAAGAAGAGCTTTCTGATTCCAAACACTACACAGCCGTTTTATGCCATGAAAGGGAATAACGATCCGGTTGTGCTTGCATTCCTCGCCTCATTTGGCATAGGCGTTGATTGTGCCAGTAAGGGAGAACTCGTAAGGACTGTTAGAGTGGGCATAGATTTTAACGAGTGAGCGCTTTAGATTCTGTCGAATTATCTTGTGCCTCCACATCGAATAATCAATGCTAACACTATCAAACAACATAGTCACATTCATTTTGCCAGTGACACAAAGAAAAAAGTGAAAATACCCTTGAGATTGCGGCGGCCGTCCCGCCCATTTTTCTTTGTAAGTATTTTCTTAGCAACATCATGAAGAAGCGATAGAGACTCTCATGGTCCCTACAAAGACGCGATTTTTCTCGACTTTTCCATTGTATTCTTTCAAACAGAGCAGTCCGAATAGAGTAAATTAACAACAAAATATAAACGACCTCACAGAGGGGCTATGCAGTTGGGTCCCAGCACGATGCCTGCTAACGGTGGGCTTGGCACATACGAGCAAGAGCGCAACCGTATTTTTTTGAAAGCTGCCATTCAGAGCGTGAGTGAATTGCACAAATTGCTGCGACATGAAGGCGCCACGAATTGTGTGGATCTTTCTATCGATTCTCGCCGATTTGTTGGTTAATGCAGGTAACATTTTTTGTTTTCTCGTTTTTTGTTTATAGTGAAAACAACGACACGTTTGTTATCATGACGTAGACATAGCAATTCGACGAATTTTTTCGATGCCTTAAAAATAAGAACTATAATTTAGAAGAAGAGGCACTCTTTTTCTACATTGATAAACCCAAGAAGCTCTCCTACTCATACCAAATCCAACCATCCCGGATAGGACCTCCTTTCCCACCATATCCACACAAGGTGCGTCAGTTCTCCTGGCATATTTATGTTTCAGAAGCTGACTCTCGTTTACGCCAACCCAGCACAGGCTTGCTCGCGATTGAAGAACGGTTTCGAAGCTATGGGCAGCGTCTTGCTTGTTGAGAGAGGGTAAGATTCAACTGCCTTGAAATGCTTCGTCTTGTTTTTTAAGAGAATGCACGTTTGTCGACAAGTCTCTGAACGCTGAGCGAGCCGGAGCGACGATTGTGATTGTAACGAACTCGGCTGCTCCACTAACTGAACAACACGACTTCGTCGACATGATCTCAGACGATGGGAGAAAAGCTGGAATTCCTTCTGCTTATCTGACGCCGGCGTCCGGGTATGAATCTTCTATTGCTATGCTTATTGTACTCAATTCAGAAAGCGACTACGAGACTTTCTGATGTACGGCGGTGAATCGATCACCTTGACAATTCCGCTCAACCATACTCTCACTCTTCTCAGAGACATTCCCAGCAAGCCTCCATGGGAATTGTGGTAAACCTGCGTGCTTCTCAAACTACTAGGCTGCATTTTCACGTTGCGGGTTCTTCTAAATGTGATTCTCTTTTCCGCATTCTGCCTCTCTTTCAAGTCTGATCGCTATCCTTTCTCAACGTTACAGTTGTTGAATGCCAAAAAAATGCCGCAGTGGAGACGGGAAGAATTCAAGAATGCTCAGTGCCCACGCACTGTTTGTTGCTTATTTGTCTCTCTACTCACTGTACCTTGTTTGGGAAGCGTGTCCGTCTTCATTGTGATACATCTCAACGTTGTGATCAAAGTTCAACGGCTTACGAGGAGCTCTTATTTGTTCAATCAAATATATTTTCTTCTTCTCTCAGTTCCTCTTCAGTTAATAAAGATGATTCTATGGCATTATTTCGACAAGCAGTACAGTGTAAAATCACAATTAGCGCATTTATCTACGCTTACCGAGGTTAGTGCTGAAGAGGTGCTAATGGCCGTTCTCGCACAATCTCAATAACGGCGAACCATCAGTTGACTCAAATTCTTTAATTCTTTCAAGGAAACATGACGGGCTTCGACATAATGCAAGCTTCTCAACAGCGAACGACAATCGCCGTCAACAAGCCCATCCTCAACTGGGAAGGATCCATTGATGGTTAGATTTCCTTCATTTACTTCAAACTGTTTAGAGCTTCGAAAGCGAGTAATGTCTTCTCCCGACTATGTCACAGCCCGATACCGCGTCCATTTCTTCGAGAGGATGCGGGATGATTTGCCAGCCATTCAATTTGAGGTTCATCTGTAAGTAGACTCATTTGATCCTTGCAGGTGATGAACTTTGAAGCGGCCTTGAAATTCGAAGACGTCTTGGCTGCTGAAAAAGAGCTTCGTGCAGTGTGAGTAGATTTGAAGTCGATTACTTAAATTCACTTAGGACATCGAGAGGCGGCGAACATTCTCGAGCAATTGTAAAGATCGTACGGAAACACTGTCAATCGCAAACCTTTCAATCGAATCCATTTCTTAACGGTAAGTCGTTAACTCTGCTTCACCCATTGCTTCAGAGGTCTTCAAAGATCAGCGTGACGATGACTTACTCAAGTGGTTCGGCAAGGATTCTCTTTTCACGCTTCTTGTTCTACGACCAACTTTATTCTCACAAGTCTCAGTAAGAACCACTATTTACTGAGATTCTTTCTCTGTAGGGAAAAGTTAAAGATATCCTTCGTCGTGCCGAACAGACAACGCTGACATGTGGTCAGTTTGTTTTACTTATCCAAAATGCTTCAGTGACTCTAAGCAACACTCTCTACAACCTCTACAGTCTGGCAAAGATTGTGCTGAACGATGACGACATCTTCAGCTTCGTTGACGCGATCCTGAGACTTGCCTGCAGATGCTATGATATTGGCGTAACGGATGCTAACAGCAGCGATATGTGAGTCAATTGGTTTTTACAATGAAGCTTTAGTGGTTTCCTGAGTTACTCGTGCGCGAAGATGACCGAGAAATATCTTGTCGACACCTTCAACGTGATTTCTTTAGCGATGGCTCGTTTCAACCTGCCTCATTTTGCAATCACGTTTGTTGAATAGTAGGTGTAGGACTTTTTAGGTCTGCCTGTGACGAAGAGGTTGAACGTGTGGCGAGCCGTATTGGGAATATTTCTCTTCCTGGACAACTGAGAGTGGCAGCTTACTTGTTGAACTATTACACCATAAGAGTTCCACCCTTTGACCTTTGTAAGTTCTTCCCTTATGCATCTCACAGTGTCAGGTAATGCGGCGATTCTCTGGCAACCCGACTATCTCCAATCCAAGTGCGAATTCTCTGAGACTCTGAAACCTATTCACGACAAGCATCATGTGAGCACACAAAGCTACGAAGAATAGAACCTTTTCAGTTTCCTTACCATCAAGGTCTAATCGGCGCTTCAAAGCTCCTTGCACGCGTTGATCTAGCGTCGGCCGAGTTCGAAACGGCAACCAAGCTCTGCACGCGAAAGGATCTTCCACTACTCATAGCAAACTCTTTGCTGTATGCAGGCGAATACTCGCGAACAATTGTCTATGTCGATCAGGTTTTGTTGCATCTGATTCTTTCGAAGCAAAATTCTTTAGAGACTCAAGCAAGTTGAAGCGAGCAGTCGAGAATGGCTCGCTCTTCGAGCTATTCAAACGGCGGCTCGAGTTCGTTCTGGAGTGCTCATTGAAGCCGTGAAGGATTGTCTTGAACTCTTCGAGCTTGCCCTCACAAAGGATCTCAAGAAAGAAATCAACTTCGAGTCGAATACAAGATCAACAAGTCAGCCTTCTTCTCAACGACTCGGACTCTCGACTCAGGAGGGAACACAATTTGTGAGTTCCATCGCAAATGTTGAAGGCTTGCAGAAACGCGGCGATGTCTTCTTCTTTAATATCAACGTTCTCGGTCATATGTCTCTGCTCTGGCTGTCCCGAATCCTTTGTTCTACCCAACAAACGGATATTGCACTGGGCACCCGCCTTATTCTGTCGCAGCTGCCTCTCGTCAATGACGATAATAAGTACTTGAAGGCATTAATGGACGTCATGACGGAAAAGGTTCGAACTCTTCTTGCACTAAGCCTTGCTTTCTAGGAAAGCTTTGTGTTCCCAAATCTTCTCGACCATATCAAGCGAGCATCACTGATCAAGGAAATCTCGGGACTTGTATACACGAACAGGAATTTGATCTTTGGAGAGACTCCAGTTAACAGGTAGGTCGAACTATTCAAACGCTCATCTTGAAGTAGGAGAGGGCTGTCGACCAGAAACAGCACAAAGGATCAGTGGCCCAAGGTGAAGGCGTCTTTTTTCGCCTATCTCAAGCATCGACCACCCACAGGACTTCTCGATGATTTCATTCCTTTCTTCAAAGAGTATTCCGAGAAACTCATTTCTGAATTGAAAGGAGAGTCGGCATAGTTTTACTAAAAAAATTTACTGAGAATTGTTTTCAAGATCTCATATATTCCCTCGAAGCTTGGACGGGAATCGCCATTTTTTAGCATCGGGTTGCCGGAATAAATTATGCGCCACATAAGCAACTGTTTAGTCGTCTTGACAAGAAGATTACATCTTGGTCGTTTGCAACGAGATGCCCACCGTCGGCTTGACAGTCGTCCTCAGCCACGATGAACTCGGCGCCAGTAGTTTTGAACTAAACCCTGAATTCACAACGGACTTTGGCCTACGTAGTAGCACGCCTCGTCGTATGTGTAGCCAGGGTGTGAGCAGCTACCAGTAGCCTTCACTTTCACGGAACAAGAAAACAGCAGTAATAAAGCGAGCTGAACAAATATCCGAAAGGTCATTGCACGAAGCAGGCGCCGAGAACACTGTAGATTGTGCTCTCAGGGAGATATTTTGCACTCGAGGACTAAAAGATGGGCAGCACTTCCGGTCGAGAGGCCGGGTTCCTGCCTAAGAACAAAAGAAAAGAAAAAGAAAAGAAAAAGAAAAATCCTCTCGATAAGAGATCAGATAAAAGTTCGTGTATCAGCAGCAGCTGGAGTTTCGGCAATCGGCATGCCCTTGAAGCTTCTCCTCCTCTCTCTTCTGGTCATCTGCCTTCTAGGTGCGATTTCATCTCTTCAACCACTAGTTCTCAGGAGCGTTGACTCAGAACTTGACCAGTGCTGAGATCGAGGAGCGACTGGCGAAGTATCGCTCTGGACTTGGAAAGGCTGGCTGCCCCGATGGCTGGTATAAGTCCCAAGCCTGAGACAACACTTGTCTTCTCGTGCACGATCAAGCTCAGGTAACCCAACGGCGACACACAGAACTCACTGCGCGTATTTAGACCTACTACTTCGGGTACAAAGCGTACTGTGAGAATCACAGCGCGCACATCCTTCACAATGGTTTCGAGAACAAAGAGATTATCGGTTTGAGTCGTCGAACAATGCAAGCTAACAGATCTCATCGTGAGCGCGACGGTCTGGATCGGAATGGACGATCACACCGGGTCGTGGGCGGGGGTCGACGGTGAAAGCGTCAGCTACGGCAACTGGCAACCCGGACAGCTGAACATCAACAACGGCGATTGCGCCCTCTACGTCCAAGACTCATCCCTCTGGCGTGCCTCCGAGTGCAGCCAGAACGTTCCTGTCATCTGCCAGCGCTACATCTAAATTCCCAATAAACATTGCATGTTACGTGTCTATCATGAAGAGGATTTGGGTTCATCTATGCTGCGGTTTTTGAATTCACCAGCGTCGCTCCACTCCGCTCGAGCGTAAAAGCGGCATATTCAGTTTCGGAATAGACCCCGAGAACCCCCCCCCCCCCCCCCCACAGGGACAGTCAATTCCTCGAACCACCGACGAAAACCTTGAAAACAGCAGACGGACATACGTACAGACGAAGCGACTTATATAAAAGAATGTTTAATCATAACTCTGAATTTAATAGAGAATATGCGCCTCATTTGTGCTTCGATTAGTAGATTAGTCACACTTCGGTTTTTTTTTGTTTTGTTTTCAACTGGGAAGAGAGTCTCTCGAATTGTTGAGCTCATTACTAGAGTGAACAATTTTCCACTAAGCCCAGGACTGATTCAGCTGCTCGAAGTACTGATCTGTTTCCTTCTTGACACGATCAGTCATAGAAAAGACAGTTCCAGAAGACTTGATCTTCTTCGTCGTGCATCTCAGCAACGCCTTCGATTGTTGCCACGAAGTTTGATGAGTGCTAAAACGTTGCTGTCTATATTGCAACCATACGCGAGCGAAATTAATGGACTGAGAACTGCATTAACTGCGATGGTAAAATGATATGTTTGAATAAATCTCCAGGAATTTGCAAAAATAAGTCGCGGAGGTTGTAGAAACATTGCCCAATAGACTCCAGTACCAATGGCGGCCCTAAAGAGGATCTCCCAAAATTATCGCGCTGCATAACTTACGCGGTCAGATTCGAAATGTTGAGAAGAGTGTGCATACGGTTTGTCTCTACGTTCTCGCGGACCTTTTAATTAGAAGATGAAAGAGCTTCACCTGATATCGAGCACCCAGAGAAAGCGAACGCTTTCCAACTTTCCACTCATGCTCCCTCTTCTTGTTCAACAGATAAAGGACGATGCTGGTCTGCACACAAGTAGTTGATAAAAAGGACTCTGACCATTAAACATGAAGTATCAAGGCAGACGATTAGTATTCCTTGCAGGAAAGCTAGTGCCCCCGCAAGTTTGAGTTCGTTTATGTACTGCAGTCGCACAATGGCGCAGGTTCCATTGAAGACGATCTGTAATCAATGTCTTTTGTAATGAAATCAACAAACAATCGTCATGATGACGGTGATCGGAATCCATGGCTTCTTATGACTTTCATACCACTCCGAGAACACCGCAGCAAAGCATCGTTCCACTTGACAACAAGAGAGTCTGTGGGGTGGAAGATGAGCCTGTTCAAGTGATTCCCCCTACATACATTAGCATGAAGGAGCCGATGCAAAGCTCGGCAAGGAAATCGCTCAACGCTGCTGCGCCAGGAAAGAACTCCCTTCCAATATAAAGCTGTATTCCGATTGCAATGCTTGTTAGCGAGTTCATCGCTAGAAAGCAGCGATATGGCACCTGAACTGTCACCTAATTCAAATTTTAATTAGCTAAAATCATACATGAAAGAGACGCATGTACAGATGAAGAGTTGTTTTCTTCAGAATTACTAGAGCAAAAAGATTAAGAAATGCTGCCAGCATGTTCAGCGTCAGTTCAATAACTAGAAGAGCTACTTTAAACATCGAGTGATCTTGTGGAAGAGGGGGTTCAAACTCGGGAGGAATTTCTGAGAGAGGCATTAGCAGTGAATAGAGATGCATCTCGAATGAACCACAAGGCTAAGTGGGGAGACGCTTAAATACCTCCGCCTCTCTTGAGCTTATTATGAGCTTTGTTGTGGTTTGGCGCTCCACTGAGAATTACTACGATGGAGTGAGAAGCTGTGATCTTGTAGAGAGGCGTCTGCTCGACCTTTTAGCTTGTTATGGTAATAATCATTTTCCTCCGAGGATTGCCTATTTTGTGCTTTACGTGGCTTCTCCGAGGAGTGGGATTCCGTAGGCCAATTCCCTTACGAATCGGCCGATACACTCTCGTTTGAAGAATGCACTAATGCAAGTGATTGTGCTCGTTCATTGAACCTTGAGAGAGTGGCAGGTCTTCGCAACTTCTATCAACTTTCTCTTACATGTTCATAAAGGAGTCGGATGATACAAAGTTTCATTTTCTAACTCGCAGGTCAAAACGGCACCAGGCAACAACTCATTTCTCCTAAACAACTACTGCAATGCTGGTACGCCTACCATTGCGTTCTATGGAAGTACCTATTGAACGAGAGAGGGACAGTTTCGTTGTTGGGAGGATTTAAAAGGCTTGAAAAAAATCGAATAGTGTATCGCATTTACGCCCATGCTTTTTTCAGGGCCTCGAAGTATAGTTCAGTCTCGCTGTTAAGGCGTTCCGTTGTGCTAGGAGCATCTCCAACGGAGGATGTCTTTCCTGATGAGCATCCCAGCAGTGTCTTCGCCTGCTGTTTAGAGGAAGAATGCAAGCTGAACCGAATCATTTAGAGCGCTGAATTCCCCCGCTTACACAATCGAAATGAACGGACTGAGCACTGCATTGATCGTCAAAACCAAATAGTATATTTCCAAAAAGCTCCAGGAATTAGCGAAGAGAAGACGTTCGGGCTGTAAGAACATTGCCTCGTATACTCCCGTGGCGAATACACCCCTAAAAGCGTCCTTAAAACAGTTGCTTAGTAACATACGCGGTTAGGCTGGCAATGTTGAGAACAGCATGCAATCGGTTGGTCTCTACATTCTCGCGAACCTGTAACTATGAAAATGCAAAAAAGCTTCACCTGATACCGAGCGCCAAGAGAAAGAGATCTTTTACCCGCTTTATAGTCGTGCTCTCGTTTCTTGCTCAAAACATGAAGTCTAATGCTCGTCTGCTCACAAATGGTCACTTAAAAGTTTCCTCACCACCAAGCAAGAAGCGTCAAGGCAGACTATTAATACACCATGCAGAAATGCCAACATTCCAACGAGTTTGATCTCATTAATGTATTGGAGGCGCACAATGCTAGCGGATCCGTTGAAAATGACCTAAAAACTATTTTATAGGCCTCTGTAACAGACAATCGTCGTGACGGCTGTGACAGGTATCCATGGTTTCCGATGACTTTCATACCACTCAGAGAACATTGCAGCAAAGCATCGCTCTAGTTGACAGCAAGAAAGTCTGAACAATAAGAAGTAAGCTGGATTCTTCTTCCTACATGATCATGAATGAGCCGACGCTGGCTTCCACAAAGAATTCGCACACCGCCACTGAGCCAGGAAAGAGTTCTGCTCCTGTGAACAGCTGCAGTAAAACCGGAACACCAATTAATGAGTAAATGAGTAGAGTGAAACGATACGCAATCTCAAAAAAAAGGGTGTGAGCATGAACATCTTACGTGAAATATGCGCAAGTTGAGATGTAGAGTGGTCTTGGTCAAAATAATTAGCGCGAAAAGATTCAGCAACACAGCAACAACGTTTAGCGTGAGCTGAAGGACCAGGAGAAGTATTTTGAGCACTGAGTAATCCTGAACGGGAGGAGAGGCAAACAGTGGAGGAATTTCGGAGAGCGGCAATAGGAGTGGGTACAGACGCATCTTGAAGCACCGTAAGAAGATTTAATGACCGGGAAGCTGAAGCTCGAAGTTGTTATGCTTGCCATGAGCACTGTGGTGGCCTCTCGTGTACCGCAGAGGATTGGTGTGGAGTGGGTGATGCATCTCCCAAAACAAACATGTGTTCACTTGCTCGAACTAATCAAAAAAAACGTCATTAGCGAGAATGTCAAATCTTGTGAACGAATTATGCCCGACTGCACTATGCCCAATTAGTGAAACATTTAGTTCTCCCTCATTGTGTGAGAGGCATGGCTCGCATCGACGTTAAGCTCAATACTTTTGAATACAGTTGAAAACATCGGGGTTTATCACAAACGTTATCGTTAAAGCGAAGTTCGAATACAACTGTGGAATTTTGGCACGCACATGATTCGTATGTACCCATGGAACTTGTAGGTATTTGCACTTGTATCCATAAATGACTCTAGACAAACGTCATGGCCTTATCATTGTAGTCAGTTGAAGAAAATATTTTTCTTGGATTGTCCCCTGCCTCTCGTTTTGACTTCTCTTCCGGTGGCCGTGCTTCTGGCAGATTTTAGTATGTCGCCTTCTCTTGCTGAACAGCTCTTGCATTGGAACGATTTCGTCATGGGACCACTAACTGTCGTGAGTTTCTCCCGACTGGATACATACGATTTAGATTTTTAATGCACAATATTTGTATGCAGTTCTTCGTCATAAAGTTGAGAGTTGGAGAAATTATCGTGCTTTTCTCGCACTTTGTGCAATCTCTGACATGATGTACGGCTCAATGGTCGGCATTGTTCACATGGTTCTTGGTCTAACCTCCAAAAAGCAAACAAACAGGCGTACATCGTCGGCCCGGATCATATACTGATGGTGGTCTCGGGTCCTGTGAAGCATCTGAGCCGTCCTGTGGCGACATTTCTCTTTATTCTCTATATTTTTAGTGTTAACTTCACATTCATGGTCATGCCGCTTACTTTTCTCTATCGCTGCGCCATAATGACCAAGTACTTTATGACATTTGAAGTTGCACGTTAAATATTGTATGTGTATAGGAATGGATTCGGATTTTCAAGATGTCGTTTGGCCCTGATGCTCATCACTAGCTCGACTTTGAGCATGATTCCATTTACGGCTTTATACGCCACGCATGTTGTAACCGACAGGTGAGCAGTCTTATCTTTCAGAAGCGGTTATAGAAATGAGTCGGAATTCATCGCGCTTGCGTCCGCGTACATACACTATGAAATGGGCGAACTTAAAGGCTGCGCTGGATATGTTGTAGGCTGTCGCCTGTTTTCGTCTGAAATTGAGGAAATTTTTAGTCAAACGCCGTGGTGCGAGCGACACTTCTTGTGAACATGAGCATGCTCATCGTTGCGTACTTCGTCGTCATTGAGTCCTATCGTCGTGTGCGAGGGCATCTGAAGTTGAACCAGCATCTAATGAGCGATAAAACGAAATTCATGCAGAGACGCCTTAGTCAAGGTCTCATCTTGCAGGAAAGCATCGTCAGCGCCCTTTAAAAACTCTCTCGTTTGTAGGTCCTAATTCCCACAATACTGATCTCGATACCACATTTCGTTGTCATCATGAATGGAATGGTGCTGAGAAAAGACATTCAACAGGTGAGATGAATGGATGAATCATTTTCTTCAGATTTCACTCTTTTTTGGCGCTGCTTTCTCGTGGGTTCCCGTCCTGAATCCGCTTGCTTCGCTCTACTTCTATCGGCCCTATACGAAGTTTCTTCTTACCAAATTTCGGCCACTTTCAACGGCTGTCTTTCAACGGCATCCACGACATAAGAAATTGCAAGCGTTGACCAATCTCTTCCCCCTTGTCGCTCGTCCGACATGTGTAGATTTATACCCAGCAAGTAAATATTTGTGCAAATATCGCATCTCGAACGAACCACAGTAAGACAAAGGCGGCTTGGTTGGGCGGCTTAAAGGTCTTGTAATGCTTTGAGTGATAGAACTCATTGTTTTTGTGAAAAACGCTTTTACCGGGTAGAATAACATGGACAAAAAACAGCGCTTGAATTCCGTCTTGCCTAAGATTTTGAATAATATTTGTGAAAATAAAATAGCAGCAGCAGGATCTGCTTTGCTACAAGTCTGAGTTAAACTACAAGTTAAACTGCTACAAGTTAAACTTTCGTCGAATCGCTGCTGAACATACCTGGTCGCTCAACGAGCTTCGAATCAGTGTTCGATTGATGTTCGTTGGACCTCAAAAGTGCGACTGGGTCGGATCCTTAAGTCTCCCTGAGAGCTACTGGGTCGGTCCCATAAGGCCTCAAAGGGGCCAAAAAATCGACTAGGCTGGTATCCCAGACCAAATTTGCGACTTTACGACTGGGTGGGTTTGTTAATTTAACGAACCCACTCGTACACTGCTTCGAATGCATGGAAGCAGTTGTAACGTACTCCAACTGCAGGTTTTTTGAGCGTCTCAAGCGTTGACTAATAGGTATGTTTTTAGGCACAGAACGTGCCTTTGTTGATTGTCTTTGATGCAAGAAACCAACCCTTTCTCGACGTGCAACTCGTTATCAAGGGGCAAGCCTTTCATGGCAAAAACATTTTGCTGCCTAGACTGAATTTTTCGGCAACTATCCTTAAAAAGGTGGCATATCGATAGCGTGCTATTAGCACCTTTATCGGGAAAATTAAGTGTGCGTGTCGAAACTATTTAGAACTGTCACCGAACTCGCATTGACCTGTGAAGGTAGATTTTAGTCGTTGTTTTTATGGTAGTTTGTGTGTTTTCAGACATGAAGACATTTCTGGAACTACCGAGCGAGGTCCTTCTTTCGATTTGTCAACTTCTTTCTGTGACAGATCTTGCTCGTGCTGAGCATGTGGCCGTCGTATTTCGCACTTTTCTTCTTCAAGTAGATGATCGACTTAGGAAGGTCAATGATAGAGGTCTTGTATTCTGTTGGTCTGTTCTACAAACAAAAGTGACTTTCTCTCGTCAATGTCTAAGGTAAGTGGTCATAGAAATGAAATTCTGCCGGTGGGTCGGCCTTGATACTTGGGTGAAGATGAGGGAACACTGGGGTATGAGTAGTTTTAAGGTCCAATGTACCAATCACCTTAGACTCACGTATGGAACGTAAAGAAACGAAAAAACCCTGCTCTTCTGCTGTCTTGAAAATTACTCCTGCAGAAAGAGAGGCGTTCGATTTGAGCAAGAGCATCATCACACTGGCACAGAAACTGCGCTGTGTTTCGGCGAGAGGCGACTTTCTTCGAATTCAGACAGCTTCACAATCCCATTCTCAACCACGCTAAATCGAGCCGAAACTCTTCGAGAGTTTATGCACGGCGTCCTTCGCCGACTTGCTTTCGACAAGTTATTTGTTACTGAAGCGGACGAATCAATAATCGATGCACTTTCGTCGACAAATTTCGAAAATCCGCTCGAGACATTGTGTCTGAAGTACCCGGCCATCACAGACGAACCCCTTGAAGGTGATTACCATGTCGTTTCTGAATCGGCCCTCCTACGGTTAATCCGCGCGGCACGGCCAAGGCGACTGGAGATTTGTGGGCCAACGCTTCCGTTTTCGGCCAACTTTTTTCACCATCCCATCGTTGAGCAGAATGTTCAGGATTTACTACTCGAGAGGAACAACCGTGAGGGAAGGAAAATCGCTATCCTCTGCCAACAATCGGAGTTCTGTGAAGTCGACGATGCCACGTTGCTCGGTCTGCATAAGAACTTCCTCGCCCTGACCCATATGCGGACCCATGTCACCATTGAGGGACTGAATGGGATTGCGGAACAGTTTCATGCGAAAGAAGAGCTGGGCCTCGTCAAACTTTCTCTCTATGTCATGCAGCCCATCCGCCTTCGTGGAGGCCGATTCGTTCAAGAACCCCGAGCCACGTGGTGTCGTCAAGTTCATCCGCTCTGGAACGACTCCACCAAAAAGTTTACTAGAAACAGTTCTAGGGTGAAGTGGAAGTATGTTTTCTCTGTGCACGATCTTACTTGCTATACGCCGTATCCATCCACATTGATCTTCTATGTATTATGTAACGTTAAGTTTTCTTGACTAAAGTCAATTTTGATTAGCTTTAAGACGTCCATATTAATTCGTCGACTTGTATCTCTTTTTCGAGGCTATCTAGAGGAATGTGATGAAGAAATTCTACACTAGATTTCTAGAATCATTTAGTTCAGAAACTGCGGGCGATACTCAAAGACGCCGGCAATGGGCTCTCCGGCTTGCGACTTGGCAATCATCCCTTGCACGTAGGCCTTGATCTGCGAAAGGAAGGCGTCAGCTTCTTCTTGTTGTGAGAAATCCGCAATCCCTCTGGTCACCTCCCGTCCGGCCTCTTCGAGCGTCGTCTCACCGGCTTCGAACATTTGCGAGTTACTCGCAAGATTCGTGATAGCGAAGTCATTCGGGTCAATCTTTGTGTCTGCCGCACTTGCCGCTTCGCCATTCAACAGTTTCTTTGGAAGATCTGAAAAGTGCTTTTATGTTTCGGTCTTCTAACCCGGTTCAGCCGTAATGGGACGACCAAGTCCAATTCCCTCAGTGCTCCCATTGCGTACGGCGCTAACCATGGCTGGAGCTGTTCGGAAACCGCCAGTTACATAAAGTCTCGTGTTGGTGAATACTGAGCGAATCTGTGAGATTTTGCACTGAGTAACGAGTTTCGACAAACCTGATCACTGAAGTCGAGAAAGAAAGCTTCTCGCGACTTGGTTGATTCTCTCTGATGCAGGAAACCAATCTTCTCAATGTTGCCGCCCGAAAGCTCGCAGAAGTCGAAACCCGTCGACTGCAAATGTGAGGCGAATTAAAAATCATCGTCAACCTCAATCAAGGAGCACATGATCTTCGCATCCTCAACTTGAAGCCCGCCCTCCTGGAATTCCACCGAGTTCATTTTGATACCAATGACAAAGCCTGTTGAGGCCGGAATCACTTTCCTGGAAAGGTATGAAGAACTGCGCTTATGTTTTACCTAATTGCTTCGAAGATCTCGATGACAATTCGAAAGCGATTTTTCGCATCGCCGCCGTATTGATCCGTCCTTTTGTTTGTCGTGGGAGACATGAACTGAGAGAGAAGATAACCGTGAGCTCCGTGAAGTTGGACTCCGTCAAAGCCTGAGAAATAATGTAAAACCATTGAAAGAAACCTGTGTCCCTTGCATATTTAGCAGCAAAGACGAAACGGTCAATGACTTCCTTCTGAATATCTTCAATTGAGAGAGGCTTCGGCACTCCGAATCCAGCACCACGGCGAATTGCCGTCAATTGCACATCTGATGCTGACCAAGGTTGCGGATTGACGGTGATTGGAGTTTGACGACCGGCCTGAAAAAGTCAGAAACCTTTCTTTCTCTTACATGTCCCAGCTGAACAATGGCCAAAGCACCGTCACTCTTGGCTGCCGCTGCCAGTTTAGTGAAGCCTTCTAGATGTTCGGGTGTATCTGTTTCCTTCGAGATGATAGCATTACCAGCAGATTCCAAGTTGTACTGGAACAAAGTGTTATTCCAAGAAAACATGGACTCACTGGATCGGCCATAACGTTGCCGGTTAGGATGACTCCAAAGCCGCCGTTTCCCCATTTCTCGTAAAGATTTATCAGTCTTTGTGTCGGAATTCCCCGCTTTGCAAGATCAGTCGCATCCCAGGTGCTGATTCGTTCTGTCAAAGCCGCCTGAAACACTTTCAGTATGCATCTGCGGTCCGGAACCTTCAAAAATCTATTCGAAGCCTGACGACCGGAGTGAACAAAGTTGAGGGGATCACCAAGAACGGCTGCGTTAACATCTGAGGAATCCGTTGGAATGCGGGCAGACACCATTTCACTAGGTGTGTTTGAGCCTACCACAGAAAGAACCTGCAGAAAAGATACGAAAAAGTGTCGCTGATGCAAACCGATGCGAAGTGCGAATCAGACGTAGATGTAGTTTGCTCCTTGTCGTTTGATCCGAATGCAAGTCAAACGGTGCTCCGTTTGGTCAAGTGATCAGGTAATTTTGTTGCCAACGTCGTCGTCCTATCATCGGTCCAGGGTGTTCCAAGATTGATTCTGTTGACAAGGGCGAACACGATTATCGCTCATTTGTTTAGATCGAACACCATCAAGAAGGGTGTTTCCAGCAATAGTGGAAACAACTGCGACCTCAACGTAGGGTCAGTGCTCACACAGAAAAGAAGACTGTTGGTCACATCTACGCGATCAAACACATTCGTTCAACTCCAAACAAACTCTCGAACATTCAGAGTTCTACGTGCGCATAGAAATGAAATACTGAGTACCCTGCAGAGGATAAAGATTTGGACCCTCAGCTGAGAGTGCGTTGAGCCCGTCAAATCCGCATTTTAATTAGAGGTACATACTCTGGTAATGGTGTTGTTTGTCTGATAAATTCAATTCAATCAAGATCCATCACCGCACTTTTGCTCCCAAAATGAAGTTTCTGTCCATCACGGTATTTCTTTTTGGAAGCGTACCTCAACTTCAAGGAGTCGACCCTCCGCTGCTCCCGCGAGGTAACGGCATTCGCTTTGTTGCTTGGGAAGAAGACGACCCCGATCACGAGGAAGTTGCCCTTTTCGATCTTCTTGACAATCCAATTATTTCGAACGGCTATGTGATCAACCAGACGCGGATCTCCATTTACCGCGAGACCGCACCTTACCCGGAAGCACCGAATGCAACACTCACGGAAGGGAAATGGACCGTCTATTGGGACACTTATCGCAATTACACCCCCGACGTCTATATTCTTCGCGGAGGAAACTACACTTTGCCTCCCCGACCCAAGCTTGCCAAAATGCTTATAACTCAATTGACAGCCGATCAAAGGAACTACACACAACTCGACTTTTATGGTTCGAAAACGAACTGGTCCATTATTTTGTTGAAGACATTGATCAAGGCGAGATTGAATATTCGAGCATTGCATTTCAACGCCTTCTACAGAAAGCCATTCAATGTCACCGAAAAGCAGCTCATCAACGCTATCAAGACATTCAAACCAACCAGCTTCAGCATCACGCCGTACTGCCAGCTTTCGGTTCTCTCAAACGACTTCTTCAAATTGTCAATTGTCCGCAAGTTCAAAAGTCTCCAGGCAACAGCTGCAGAGATCACGGAAATCGACGACAAAGCTTTGGGAAAACTTAGTGCCACCTTGCTCTACGTGGGCCATGCGCCAAAGCTGACGATAGCTGGGATTCGAAAGTTCTTTCTGCGCATGTTGAATGGCAAAGTTGACAAGGGCTCTGTAATATTTGCCATTCAGAATGTGTCTTTCTCCCTCGATGGAAATACCCTCTTCCAAGGCGTGAAGCATGTCAATGTTACTTTTGAGAGAGAGATAGCCTTCCAATCTGTCTGGAAAGTGACCCAGGCCGAGCAACTATTTTATTTGCAAATCTTTGCGAGCCCGATGAATCCGGAAAAGCCCGAAACAACGCTAACACTATGCAGAGAGGACGCGTGCAGTTGGACCTTGCTTTATGGAAAATGAATTCAAATATTTTTGCCTTCAACGATTGCCGATTAATTTGCTCATAAAAGCGCAGAAGTGTAACAGTATTATTTTTTATCGTCGATAAAGCATTTTCTTGAAAGAAGGACGTTTCTATCAAGGAGCCGCAGACCGAAGTCCTGCGCGACGGGTAAGATCGAGCAGCCTCATCGCTCGTCCCTCCCCTCACAATCAGTCGCCGCCACTTGTAGTCCACGCCGACGGAAGAACATCTGTGGCGCCTTACCAACGAGGCCCTTAGTGAGGTCCTCCAATATGGCATTAAAAGCGTCAATAAGCGGGTGGTTGGCGATGCCCGACAAGATTTCAGCAAACAGCTCGGCGTCGTCTTGGTTACGACAATCGCTCGCGAATCTACAGCGAGCTGCTTAGACATTTACCAGGCCAGTGATAGGTCGCCCTATTAAAAATGAGTTCTTCTGGACATTTTCGGCTTGGCTTTCGAATTGTGAGGACGGTGAACCCCATGACGGCCCTTTCGAAGTGATCCATCGCAATCTTTAGAACGTCAATTTTCGTACTCAGCTTTCGGATTCTGCAAGGCTTGCGTATCACAGCAACGAAAACTAATGAGAGCATATTTCAGGTGAAATTTCTGTTGCCCTGCGGAGTCAGGGTTTCAGCGCGCCGCCGTGAATCGATTTACCTGGGGAAGGGGCATTCTGTCTGCCGCACTCACCGTGGCGCGCTTGTTCAATCTCTTCCCACGCACCTCTTTTACTTGCAGCTCTTACAGGCATATGCTTTTTCCTGTATTCGTAGATGTATGTAATGTTTGTTGTCTCACAATCAGCGCGTTCTTTCCTAGAAGACGTTAAGCAATAAAAATTGCAGTAGACGCAAGTACAACTCCGGTGTTCAGCTTTACAAGTCTGATGACGATCTCATCATGCAGCGATAGCGAAGGCCCTTATGACGGAGTTAAATCGCCTCGCTACCGCGACTTCAAGCTCAAGGCTAAGAAAAGAAAGAACAAAAAGTAAGAACGCCTTTATAAAGGAAGGCTAACCGCTTTTTTGAAGGCCAACCGCAGAACATCTCAAGGAAGAGAAAGTTAAAGGCAATCAACCTCTACTATCTGAATCTACTCGTCTAACAATTCCGCGTCCACGAAAAAGGTTTGAACAATTTTGAACAATCTTACTGCTTAATGTTTCAGCAGCTCCTCTAACCTTAAACAGTTCATGAGAGAAGTTGTGTGGTCAGAATTGCCCCAAAATGTCGTTGACCGGGTGGCGCTGCATGCTGGCCCTCGAGACATTTTCAAATGGATGCTCGTTTCACGACGTTACCGTGAATTGATTGAGAGAAATATAGAGAGCATCGCAAAGTACGACGATGTCTATGTGGAAATTTGTGCCAAAGAAGACGATCCCTCAAACTGCACACACTCGGTGCCGTTGTTCGGTTTTTCGAAAGAGAGCATGTTTCAGTTGAAATTGGGACGAAATGATAATGCTCGACGTAGGATAACCATCAAACTTCATCTCGTCCATGACTCTTTCCTCAAGCGTACCTGTGTGGAGGTCGGGCAACGAACGTTTTTCACGGATGATGAGTGGTTGGCCAGAGGAGCGCACTGGACGAGCGCCCTTCAATTCTTACTTCGGCGAGTTCAATTTCGCTACATGTTTGCAAACGTTTTGAACAACGATGATCTGGAACGAATCGCAAACATTTTCGGTAAGTCGAGCCGACTACTGTAGAAATGCAAGTGCCCAGAACATCGTGGAATCCGTGAGCTTCGAGTTGGCAGATTGCACAAAGAAGTGCTGGATAAGAATCTGCTCAACTTTATTTCGACCATGCAAATTTCTTCTTTGACGTTTCGACCATATCTATCGGGAGTCAATTGGTGGGTGTTTGTGGGTCCATCGGATATCTTGACTTCGTTCTTCTACAGTTCTGACGTCGTCCTGAATCTTGAGGTTTTGTTTGCTTGTCAAATATACATCATGAGCAATGCAGACAATTGACGTTAGCGAAATTCGTGAAGCAACACTGAGCCCAAATTTCATCCGAGACACAAAAGTCAAAAAGGTTACCTTCGGAATGGATACTTCAGCTGGTCACCCTGATTGGAACATTCTCGTGGCCCTCGTTGAAAGGATTTTTGCCTGGATCAATGGCGAGATCGATCTTCCCCAACTGACAATTCATATCCGCAACGACAACAACGGCTCCGATCTTCGAGAGTATCTCCTTGGTGAATTGCCCTGGGAGTTTAAAGAGCGTTGTCGAAAGCAAAAAAATGAGCTCCTCAGACTTCGTGGGCCGGCAGGAAAGAGGCTTGAGTTCTCTCTTGAATCAGCTCGACCAGAGACATCACGTAAATATGCAATTGCGAAATTGCATATTGTGAACAAGGCCTAGTTCTGTGTAGAAATTATGGTTGAACAATTGCTGAAGTCGCAATAAAGGTGAAGAAAATTTGTTAATGTCGATTAAATGCGCTATTGTGCAACATTTCATTACAAGCCCTGATCGATGGAACTCGAGAAATTGAAGTGCGTTTCGGCTAAAACCCCAATGAGCCGTCCAGCATTCATTCGATAAAATGTTCAACCGCCATATTGTCATGGATGCTTGCCATGGATCATAGCCCGGAGCAACCTGGGAGGTGGCGGGGGCGGGGAGGGTTCGACACGTTTGCAGCCACGATCAAAGCATTTTCTGCTTGCATGTTGAACTCGAGACCTGAAGTCCCAGAACTCCCAGAAAAACCGAAAAACGAGAATCAGGAAGGACGTCCCCCCAGCCCCTGGGGTCGATGAGCCCGCCACCATGCCATTCGACGATGCTTGTTCACCTTTAGACAGGTGTATGGCTTCTTCTTCAAATTACACTGCTATGCTGAATCTTAACGCTCGTTCAGAGTGACTACGTGAGCGCGTAATGGTCGCTCAGCAAAGGACGCGGTTACCCCATCAAATCCTCATTTTAATGAGCATACAGCACAGAACTCTGGTAGGTGTGTGACAAATTCACTTGAGGTCGATCTGTCGGTACGTTTCAACGCACTTTTGCTCTCAAAATGAATTTCTTGCCAATATTTCTTCTTGCTTTTGAAAGCACTGCTCAAGTTCGAGGAGCGGACCCTCGGCCGCTACCGCGAGGCAACGGCGTTTTCATTGCAGCTTGGGAAGAAGACGACCCCGAGGAGATGGCCTATTTCCAGCTTACCGAGCAGACGCCAGTTTACTGGTACGGGAACGTGATCAACCAGACGCACGTCTCCATTTACCGCGAACCCACTGCTTACCCGGAAGCGCCAAATGCTACTCTCAATGATGGAAAGTGGACTATGTATTGGGATACTTATCGAGGACCCAATAGACGATCCACTTCCCCTGAAACCTACATTCTTCGCGGAGGAAACTACACTTTGCCGCGCCGCCCCAAGCTAGCCAGAATGCTCGTCTCTCATTTGACAACTGATCAGAAGGACTGCGTCGGACTCGAGTTTTATGGTTCGACTTCGAATTGGTCGACCATCTTTTTGGAAACATTGATCAAGGCTAGATTGAAAATTAGAGATTTGCGTTTCAACGCCTTCCACTCAAAGCCATTCAAGCTCACTGAAAAGCAGCTCATCAAGGCCATCAAAACATTCAAGCCAAAACGCTTCTCGGTTAAACCGTACTGCCAGGTTTCTGTTCTCTCAAAGGATTTCTTTAACTTGACTCTCGTACGCAAATTCAAACGCCTCGAAGTCAACGCTGCAGACTTATCGGAAGTTGACGACAAAGCGTTGGGCAAGCTTGCTGCTACCTGGCTCAATGTCGGGTATGCGCCGAACCTCACTTTGATCGGAATTCGCAAGTTCTTTCTCCGCATGTTGAATGGCAAAGTTGACCAAGACAGTCTTATATTTGGCATTCAGAATGTGTCATTCGCTTTCGATGGAAATAGCCTCTTCCAAGGCGTGAAGCATGTCAATGTAGTCTTTGAAAAGGAGGCCGCCTATCTAAGTTTGTGGAAAGTGACCAAAGAGAAACAAATCTTTTATCTGCAAGTCTTTGCAAGTCCGCAAAATCCGGAAAAGCCTGAAACAACGTTGACACTGTGCAGAGAGGACGCGTGCAGCTCGAGCTTGCTTCTTCGAAAGTGAATTTGATTTGCGATCTTCATTGAACGAATTTATGTGCGCACAGAAACACTAAAGGGTGTCTTGTACGGTACTTTATATGGTCGATAAAGATTTTTTCGAGATAACCGAAAAAAATTCCTTATTCAGTTATTTATCCGAACAAAAAACTCCTTATTCCATCAAGCTTGACACCAACAATCGTCATGGAATGGACTCGTCCTTCCCTTCCCATCGCGAGACTCTCCAGCCCGTGAACCAAGAGTTCGTCCAGCTTTCTCCCGCGACGGGGCTACTGGCTTTCGCGCAGAGCCCCGTCGACTATTACTCTGGCTCGCTGCCCATTGCGGGCTTGCTCGAAGACCTGCATTTAGTGTCGCGTCTTCCCACGGCCAGGCACCTGATCTTTGATCGATCCGACTTCCCTTTTCTTTATTGCCGTGATTACCGTAGCGTCTTTCATTTGTTTCGAGAAGAGGCCATCAAGTAATACATGATTGTGAGTCTAGGCAGAAGCACGGTAGTTATTCTTCGTTTTTCTGACAATCGTATGTCTTGTACCAGTTTGTCCTCCGAACTCCGATAGCAACAAAACGATAAAACACAACCACACCCCCCCCCCTCTCAAACGAACCCTCGAGTGTGCACGGAGTTCTTGTACGTGCGCATGAAAATCAAATACTGAGTACACCGCGAGGATAAAGATTTAGACCCTCCGCTGAGGGCGTGTTGAGCGCATCAAATCCGCGCTTTAATTAGAGCAAAATAGGTTCAATCTCTGGTAATGGTGTCGTTTCTCTGCCAGATTGAATAAAGATCGGCAGGTCACGGGTGGACGTCCTTTTGCTCTCAAGATGAAATTACTGCTAATAACTCTTGTTGTTTTCGGTAATATTTCTCCGGCTGAAGGAGCGGACCCTCCGTTGTTACCTCGAGGCAATGGTATTCGCCTTGTTGCTTTTGATAAAGACGACCCCGATCATAAGGAAACGACCCGTTTCGATCTTCTCGACAATCCAATTACTTCGAACGGCTATGTGATCAACCAGACGCAGATCTCCATTTACCGCGAAGCCACTCCTTATCCAGAAGCGCCGAATGCCACACTCACAGATGGGAAGTGGACTGTCTACTGGGATACTTATCGCAATTACACCCCGGAGCTCTACGTTCTTCGCGGCGGCAACTACACTTTGCCTCCTCGACCCAAGCTCGCCAAAATGCTCATCACGCATTTCACAGCCGACCAGAAGAACTACACCTCACTCGATTTTTCTGGTTCCAATTCAAATTGGTCGACTATCTTGCTGAACAAGTTAATCAAGGCTAAACTGAAAATTGGAGATTTGCGTTTCAGAACCTTTCCCTCAAGGTCATTCAAGCTCACCGAGAAGCAGCTCATCAGGGCAATTAAGACGTTTCAGCCAACTTACTTTGCCCTCACATCAAACTTCCAAATTTCTGTCCTCTCAAGCAGCTTCTTTAACTTGGGTCTCGTTAGAAAATTCAAAATCCTGAACACAAACGCGGCAGACATATCGGAAGTCGACGACAAAGCGTTGGACAAGCTTACGGCAACCGTTATCCATGTCGGGTATGCACCCAGCCTTACGCTGGCCGGGATTCGCAAGTTCTTTATACCCATGCTGAATGGCAAAGTTGACAAAAGCGGTGTAGTATTTGCCATACGAAATGCGTCTTTTGCCCTCGACGGAAATACCCTCTTCCAAGGCATGGAAAACGTGAATGTCACCTTTGTAAACGAATCACCATACGAGACTGTCTGGCAAGTTACAAAGGGCAGGCAAGTCTTTTATCTGCAAGTGATTGTGAAACAGTCGTCTCTTGAAAGGCAGCAAACGAAGCTGGTATTGTGTAAAGAGCGCATATGTGGTTCATACTTGTTTGAACTCGATCAGCTTATTCCTTGAAAGGTGTCACTATTATGGTCGATAAAGCATTTTCTAGTTAGAGGAAACTGTGAAAAAAAAAGTTGGAACGTTGCTCATGCTACGCTTTCTGTCACAGTTGCCGACGGCAAGATGGAGCCCTTGTGAAGACCTCTAGTGATGATAGATCAGTCTCGATTATCATTAGTGCTCATATGTACGGAGAAGAACGTTCGACTTGACGTCAGTCAAACAACCCGTACCTAAGACCTTGAGAATAGCAAGGGGAGCAATCTTCGTTTTCCTGACAACGGCAGGTTTTGTGATCCTCTTGTGTGGGGACCCGGTTGTCCCAACAGGGGCCCTACATACGCCTTGAAGAGAATCTCAGTCTTTGTTTCTGCGATTACACCAAGATAGCGACCAAAACGACGGCGACTAGTCGAAATCTTCTCCAGTGAAGGGCCCGGTTTCCAGCGAAAGTCCGAAGATGGTCCGATTTCCACGATCCTGAAGAAACTTGCGACGATTTAGCGATTTAGTTTCAAACGTGTCTTAGCGATCTCAAGACGCGATTGTATGTCTCGTTTGAACTTGAAACTGTTGATGAAACAAAAAAATATGCAGTACAAGAACCAAGCAGGTAACGATGTTATTCGGGCCCCAAACAGTCTTCAAACATCACTAAACGAGCAAAAAGGGCGACGTTCGAGTCGCAGGGAGTTGGCAAAGTGAACTCTCCAGTGAATGTCCATCTTCACCGTTGAGTAATCAGCCACTGCTGTCATACAGGGTGAATTCTGAAACGCAGGGAACTGAACAAGGCTCCGAACCTGATACAAAATGCCTCGACACAAACCGTCGTCGAAGCAATTCCTAAAGCAATTGAGCAGCGATAAGTTAAGCGAACCTTTGAGGAAGGGCCAGAAACGCATCTCGCAAGTCTGGTGAAAGAGTCAATCTCTCAGCAAAGTTTCGATCCACTTGTGACCATTCCATTGGTCGGTCATATGAATCCGTCGGTTGAGAGGTAGCATTGGCTTTGTTACTCTCTCGGCTCCGTCCACCAACAGCATAAAAATTCGCCGCATCAATACGCGAACCAGGATGTTCTTCCTAAACGGACTCTTTTTCAACAGCTAAGACAAACAAATTGGAATTGTCGGAGATGAAGAGCGTAATGCGTTCGTGGTGGAATGCGCGTCGTCTTTCGGCCTTGTGCGATGGCAAAGGGAAAGTGTTGCCAGACATGCTCGATGGAGTCGGTCCGACCCACCCATTTGCCCCAAGGCACAAGCATCAGCGGTCTTCTCTCTGACAGAATGACGGCGATGGAGAAGTTTTGTGGCGAATTTGCTGCAACATCTCCTTCCTCAAAGAGGTACCTACGTAAGAAGACTTCCGTGTCCAGTGTCTGATAAGCAAAAGCCGCCGTTGCTGGAGATTTCGTAAACTTTTCCTCGAAGAAAGCACCGAAGGGAACATTCGGCTGTTCCGGGACGACGAGATCGTCAGTGTCAAGAAAAGCGATGAACTTTGTGGCGTCCTGAAAAGTATAAAAATGAGCTTGGTTAGGGTCCACTTGCAGTATACTGTAACAGGCATGTGTTCATTACCGTAGCCTGATTCTTTGAGGCGACGAGCATCCACGGATTGCTATTAGGTTCTTGCTGAAATTTCCATTTCCCCAATTCAAGTGATCTCACTCCGACTGCACCTCCCCTATCCGAATAAGCTTTCGGCATTTCTAGACGAGGCCAAGCGGAGGCATGAATTAGTCCTAAGTCCTCGTAAGCTCGTATCAATCTATCAAAAACAGTTAGATTATAATCAACTGATGCTTCACCTATAAATTGGTTCAATGATGTTGCCCAAGTGATACTGTACAAAAGCTCCGTAGTGCAGCCAAACTTCTAGAGAAAGAAGGAAAATCTCAAAGTGAAGTCTTCCAGCGCCGCTTTACTCGCACCTGCCAGTTGTCGTAGTTGTAAAGCAGCGGAGTGCAGATCACGAAATCTCGATGCTGAGATTCTGGCAATGAGATGGGAAGGTGAAGCTGAATGGGAATCTTCTTGGAAAGAGCAAGAGTACCAATGGCTCATTGTGGTTGCTTAAGAAGACTTTCGCTGTATCTCCCGGTATACGCCCAACCGCACGGAACCTATTACAGAAATCATAGACTGAACGAGACCCACCAAACTAGGTTTCTTCCAGGAACTGTGTCCTCCACTACGAGAGGGATTTCCTTTGAAAGTTGTCCAGGAATCGTCGAAGAGTTGCATGAAGGTTGCAGTTGAGATTTTATGAAGATTTTAGGAAACCGTCGTCGAAATGAGGGCTCTGCATTGAGTTGAATAATCAGTGTATTGGAAGGGAATCTGATTAGTAAGAAAATGTATTTTTGGGATGTCCAACCGCGTAGAATTCGCAAAATAAAAAGCGCTGAAGACGAAGACATCCAGAGACTTGTTCACCGTTTCATAATAAGCATTCGTCCCATGAGCTTGAGATTCCGGCGGACCATAACTACGCTCAACGATCCAATTTTCATCAAGTAAATTTCTTTGAGAATCCACGATTTCACTAGTTTCTCTGAAAACGGAGTGACGTTGTTTGAAAACATAAATTCGCTTCCGCAACCTTTTGTTTGTTTCTTCGACGCTGCTCCACTGCTTGGCATTCTGAAGCGTACGATAGAGACATTGAGCATCTCAAAGCTTACCGAAGAATAAATCGCAAGCGCCAGAAGGCCAAAAAGAGGCAAAGAAATAAACCAACAGCATTGCATTTTCACTTTCATTATACTCGCAATCCTGAAATACCGATATCAAGGCATCATCAAGACTCGGCACAGAATGTACACCTATTGTGGGAGAATCAAAGGCGCAATGAATCAAGATCGTCAGCTTCAACTTCATGAGTCGGAAAGTGAAACTGTCGTCAAAGTTCGATACGCCCAATGATAATACTCGACTTGGTCATACTAGTTTTTCGTTTCTTGACCATCCCATGAGAGAACCCTTGAGATATTTTCAAAGATGCAGCTAGTCTCGGACGCCCCCATAACGAAGAGATTGGGATCGAGTCTTTCGGCTTCAACTCTCGCGAGCCGTCAAACAAATGTGATCCTTTTGTGCCATAATCTGAGCAAAGCATCCAGCCGGTTTCTAACGTTTCGTCTCAAAGCGGGTCCAGCCAGAGCAAGGGAGTGCGAGCAAGTGAAAGGAAAAACAGCACAGAAATCAACTGAAGACAAATGAACACTCTTTCTAACGACGAACCGACAACCAGTGGCCTTTCGAATCAGCTTTTCATGTTGGGAAAATGGAGACAACTGGAGGGATTGTCTTCATTCGCCGTCAAAAGAAAAATTCAAAAGAAAAACTGAAAAATGATCAATTAGACTGTAAGTTCAAGGTGACAACTAAATCAAAGTAGACTGTAAGTAGACGTGCAACTCCTGGGCTTTAACTCAAGTGTGAAGGGGTTTTTGATCGGCCGGCTGTTTGGGAGACTTGGCTTGCGGCGATTCAGCGCTACTCGCGTCTCGGCGATTTCAGGGCGATTTCGCGTCGCCGACACAGCGTCGCTCATGAGAGTTAATGACTTGTTGGTGCCTGCTCAATTGATTGTTTTTCTTTCCTATTTCTTCATCCGCGGCTTTTCCACCGTAGCCAAGGATGCATTTCCTTCTGTCAAGCCGTTCTCGATGCCGAAAATTCCGTATAGACTGTTGGTAAGCTTTCGCCTCTCACGCATCCTTGGCAGCCCGCCTCAGAGTTTCGCGTAGTGGCCTGCGCAATCAACAAGAATTCCCAGTCTGTCATCGCTCGAATCATGTGTTATCTCGCCAAAAATCGCCATCATCAACTCTCCGGCATCGATTTTACCAGCAAGCTTATGGTTTGTCCAAAAATATAATAATCGCTCTTTTTTGCAAAATATGCTCACTCATCGTGTTTTCAGCGGTAAGGACCCTATCTGACTGTTAGTTCTAGGATTTAGTGAAGAATGCGCTATGTCGGAGCGCTACGCCACCCCGATGGACATTGCAAGAGTTATTGACGACTATGCGATCAATAATCAGTCTTGGGCACACTTTGTTGTAACTCGTGACCCCATGGAGCGATTTCTGTCCGGCTTCGCCGATGTGTGCCAAGAAGGAGGCGTTCATGCAAAGTTAGCTTTTTGGTTTTCCGTCTTAGTTTTTCACTCTGACAGAAAAGAAGCAGAACATGTTCGTTGCTTGGGTTGCCGTGGCGATATGCCTTGCTTTCTACGACGTCTCTACCGTCAGCTTGTCCGTGGAGAGGCAGTTCCTTTTTGGACGACTGTGCATTTCTCACCACAAAACTGGTACATTTAGCTCTCTATCGAGTAACAAATTATGAGGTTCTAGGTATTGCGGAATGAAGTTATCGTTTGCAAAATTTCATCAAATTCGCTATAATGCACAAAATCGAAATGCCACACTTGACGAAATCTTACGATTTCTGACGCAACAAAAGGTTTGATCGGGAATAGAATTTATTATATAAAAGCACTTCAGGTACCCGAAACGGCGCTGAACCATATTCGGGTCCAGGTACATTCATTGAACTGCCACTCTACTTACGGATCTGGTAGGTTGGCCAAAGAAGTGAATCCCTAATGTTCCAGAGACTGTCAAATGTCTGCGTGCTGAGCTGGAGTCCAATCTGACTTTGCTGCGGCTTCTTCAAGCGATCTACTTTTATGATTATATATTGTTCGATTTCAAGAGATCAGCGGGAAACACACACGCTTTGTAGGAATTTCGCAGAGATTGAAAATAATGCGAGTAGTTGATAAGTGTTTATTAAGAAGTTTACTAAATATTTTTTATTTTAATGATGTTGCTGCTTTGCTAGCAAGACATTTTAAAATGAATAAGAGACATTGTACGAGACAATCGCGAATGTGCCAAAGACCCTTGGCACATGCGATTTTTGACTTTTTGAGCTGAGTATGAGGTCTAGAGCAACTTTTTGCGTAGATCACGATGGTGACACTTAGAAAATG
>JAQIXL010000077.1:0-62227 GCA_034700245.1 Poikilolaimus oxycercus
AAAATAAAAACAAGGAGAAGGACTGAGTGGTTCTCGAGTTATAAACTTTTTGAGCGAAAGAACCCGACCATGGCTCATCTTTCGCCTATTTTTTCCTTCCAATTGAGGGTTTTCGAGTCTGCTACCACTTTAACGTTATCGGCAGTGCCTGTTCCTCATTTCTGTCACAAGAACGACTTCCTATTAGAAGAAAACAACCAACAAAACTCAAGAAGTTCGGTGGAAGAAACACCAAAGATGGACAATGAAAAGCGCGCGCCAAAACTCCGCGCGCTTTTTACTTATCCTTAGGCCAGGAAACACTTTATGGGCGAGTGACGCGCCGTGTGAGAAATCTTGAAAAGAGACCTTCAATGGGGTCGAGTTGCGCAGGTGGCGCCGTAGGATCAAGTTTCCTCCTCTTGAAATCTACACAGTCAAGGTATGGAAAGAGTTCGCGAAGTTTGTGAAGAGTTGTTATCTTCGTGAAGCCGAGACTGAAAACAACTTGATTTCGCTGAAAATAAACAACTTTTTGGCTATGTCCTCGACTGGACCTTGACCGACAACGAGCACATGCTTATCATGCAAATCCTTGAACATCCGGAGAGGACTGTGAGCCATAACGACTTGCTCTGGAGAAATCTAAAAACACAAGTTGGCGACGATTGAAACGAGACCTTGATGCCGAGAACTTCGCTTAAACGATCGGATTTCTGCGAACGCATTGAGTTTGTACCATTAGTGAGGAAGACCTGTATTTGTTGATGAAAAAAAAAGAACAGCTCTGCACTTACGGTAGGAACGACGAACTTCTTAGAGGAATCTGTTAACAAACGAAAAGCTTCATGTACTCTTGGTAGCAGATCACGTCCTCTCATAAGGACTCCATCGATATCAAGGACAATGCCAAACTGGTTAGCAGTAAACTAAACCAGGAAATACAAGTAGAAACAGAAAACTACCGTGGAGGCGAGTCTCCGAGCCAGTCGGACGCCGTTCATGTTCATGGCCGATCACCCGCTTGCATGCCTACACAAGAAGAAAGGGTAATCGATGCTCGTCCCAAAGGTAGAGGACCGCGAACCAGTCGGCGCATCGAGACCTTTCTCAGCACAGCTTTATTGCCCAATCAATGAGACAAGGCGGCAGTTCCAATCATATACAACACAACAAGAGGTGAGAATCGAATGAGAAAATTACAAGATGTAAGCCTTTAAATCTGAGTAACGTCGAGAGTGCCGTTCGTGGAGAGGAACTCCTTCCAATTAACATTCAGACCGTCCGTCTTGATAAGTGTGAGGATAATGAAGGCCTCGCCGCTCGCCGGTTCCACCACCTCAAATCGATCATTTTGATGTGTCAAACGAGGATTCGTCATTGCATTCTCAGCCCTGATAGGATAAGGCCATTGACTCACCTCGAACTGCGCTGAATCAGGGTTGATGCTCGTCGGAAATTGCTTCAAATTACACACGAACACGTCCACACGGTTCTCATTGCCTTTTCTCTTTCTCTTCTTATCCGTAAGAACCTCGAGTTGGAACGAGAGACCGTGAGCCGTTAGTGTGAACTCCTAAATAAAATGAAATGGACAAGAAGCAATTAAGAAACCTTGAATTGACCATTGGCCAGAATTCTGGAAGGTGAAGAAGGCTTCTTGAAGACTGTAATGATGCTATCGAAGAATGATTTCTTCTTCTTGAGACCATGCGCCTTGATGACGACCTCGACCTTAGATCCGGAGTCCCGCAGAACACTTAAGGAAACGGAACGCGTGCCGCCATCGCTACTGCCGGAGCCCGTCGATGCCGCGTCTGCTGCCATTACTGTTTCAATTCAGTGCATCGGGCAACTCCTTCTAAAACTGGATATTGTGCATCGATTGTGAGGAACAAAAACATTAGTGACAAATTATCACGATTAAAGGAGAATGGACAAGAAAGGATGAGCCAATAAGAACGCAGACGTATTATAAGGTGGGAAGGTCAGAGGCACTCGCGCTGAGAACGAGGGGAGAGGCCGGCTGGCGGTGAGGCGACGAGACGCCTAGCGCCGGCCACAATTTGACGTTTCGTCAACGCGGAGAGATTCAAGGACACAAGACGAATGGTGCGGCAGATATCCATCTCTCCGCCAGCCTCAATGAATTAAACTCGCCGCGCAGTGAAAGAAAAAGCGATAGTCAAGGAGGAGAGGGGAGACTCTTGAGAACGGCTTGCATTTTACTAACGGGCGGAGTCTCTAAGTAAACTCTACAGATAAAGGGAAGCTACCGCGTCATTCCCACTTGCGAAAGCAACTTCGCATATAAGTCACACGTGAACGTCGTCGCCCAGAGCGAAACCGAGAGCCCCCAATGAGGTCGGGCGGGGAATGCGTGGGGCGAGGCGAGAGAAGGGCAGAGAAGCGAGCAGACTCACACGATCGATGAGGCGGTGGCCGAGGACGCGGTCCTCTTCTATTGTGTCGTTATGCGGTCCGTACACAAGAGACGCTCGAGTAGAGCCCTCACCACTGCCACATTCACACTGTTTCCAAGGCATTTGTAAGCCTGTCGGCGAGTAGTTTCCGCCGGGAGGCTGAATTCCTCAGGGAACGACATCAAGCGCGCCACCTACAATACAATATTTCTTTCAGTGAGGTTTGAATTATATTTACATCAATCTTAACCAAAAAGGTCTCACCTCGCGTTCCCCAAACCGTCGTATATGTGGATAGGCTGTTTCCGGATTAACTAACCGTGCACGATCGTTTTGAACTAGCGATGATAAGTCACAGTAAAAAGAGCCACATCCAATAGCATAGCCTCCGTATGACTTTGTAAAACAAGAAGACCTTGTAGAGCTCTCACAAACGACGTCCATCCCATGCCCATGTCTAAAGAAGCGATGAAGAGACCGTGAGCCACCCTTTAGTGTCACGAGTGATAAGAACGCGACACCACACACAAAATTAAACACGAACCTGTTCAGCTCATTTGCTGTCACAATCAAATCCTGAGAAGAAACGATTTCGAGAATAGCACCAATTTTGCTCTTCTTCGTCAGAATGAATCCGGGAAGGGAATGTAAAATAGGCTCAACAAGTCCTGATTCGCTCTTAGTGGCTAACAAATAGAAGCGAGGTCGTTGATTAGCGATTCCGAATTGCGTTGGACACAGAATAAACTGCTAAAACGAAATGACTAGAAAGGAGACTCACCTCAACATGATAGCCCATTCGAATCAGCACGTCTAGAAACCATTCATGTGTAGAAGAGGTTTCGAATCCGACTACGTTTTCAAGGAACAAGAAGCGAGGAGGATGCTTCATTTCAATCATCGATGAAATCAGTGAAAAGAATGAATCGCTTCGTCGATCCGCATCGCCTAGACCTAGGCCTTTCCTAAACAGCATTTGGAACAGAATCCCTTGATTACCTGGTGTAAGGCTGACAAGGAGGCGACATTGTCCATAAGTCAGCTTCATACGAGTCCAATTCTGCCGACGTGAGACCCTGAGCTTTCAGCTTTCAACAATATATAAACCTGAATATTGCTCTGACGAAGCGTTGTTGATGGAAAGTTGTGTCGATAGATTGCATTCGCTGTTGTGTTGATATCAAATGCGGCTACAACAGCCGCCTTTCCTTCAAAAACAGCTTAGTTAGAGCGCTCAAGAGCAAACCTTGAAGGGCAAAATGGGTTCCACCAATTCCTGAGAAAAACTCAAGCACTCGCACAGTTCCCGACGAAATATTGTCGGCATTCATTATATTCTCTTCACTGTAAATCAACATTTTTGCGCACAATGCAACGACTCAGCAAAACAAATTGTATTAGGTTTCCACGTTGAACTCCAAGTTTGAAATTGCTGCCCCGAAAATTCTCCGCGTAAGAAAAGTGCGCGCCTGTATGTATTTTTCTTTGCGCCTTTGCTGGTTTGGTTTTTTGACGATCCGCGAACAATTCTTTTTGAAGTTTCTTTCCCTGTATTATCTGTATAGATCAAAAATTGTTTGGTTTTAAGGGTATCAAGCGTAAACGTGTTAAAATGGCATCGGTACTGCGAAGCCTTAAGGTAAAGTTTTTGTACTTTCTGCATTTATTAAAGTTTCTGTTCTCAAGATTGAATTTAGGGCCTTTCAACCGTCGTCACTGGTGGTGCGTCGGGTCTTGGACGTGGAACGGTGCAGGTTCTTGCATCGCATGGTGCAAAGGTTGCTATTCTCGACCTTCCGTCATCCAAGGGACAAGATCTGGCACAGGAACTTGGAAGCAACGTCATCTTTACTCCAGCTGATGTTCGTTACTGCGTTTTCATCCTTTTTTTCTCTCTCGCTGTGGTTATGTGCTTACAAAAGTGTTTTAGGTGAGTTCTGAAGCCGACGTGAAGACGGCCTTAGAGTCGGTCTCGTCGAAGTTTGGTCAACTGGATGCCGTCGTCAATTGTGCAGGCATCGCCTATGCGTTCAAACTCTACTCAGTTACCAAGAAGAAGGTAAGGTATCTTTTTTGTTGAAATACACTCTAAGGCTGGTGAAATGGATAAAGTAAAGCGGACCTTGAACGTAAACGTTATTGGCACGCTTAACGTGATTCAACAAGCAGCTATCATAATGGGCGATCGTCCGATAGATCCGACGACGGGTCAGCGCGGGGTTGTAATCAACACCGCTTCTGTGGCTGCATATGATGGTCAGGTTGGACAGGTATGTTTTTTTTTCTGTTTCTATGTTCGCTGTAGTTCGCATACTCAGCCTCAAAGGGCGCCATTGTTGCGCTGACACTGCCGTTGGCTCGAGAGTTTGCTGGAGATGGAATTCGAGTGGTTACGATTGCGCCCGGTCTCTTCGACACTCCTCTTCTTTCATCTCTTCCCGAGAAGGTTTGCTTGTGCCTCCCTTGGAGATTAAAACTTAATGTTTAGGTGCGAAACTTTCTGGCACAGCTTGTGCCGAACCCTTCTCGTCTCGGAGACCCGAAGGAATTCGGTGAGCTAGTCGCGCACATCATTGGCAACAACTACATCAACGGGGAGGTGATTCGACTTGATGGATCTCTCCGAATGCCGCCGTGAAACCAATTTCTTGCTTTACTGCAAGTTCGTAGTTGCCATATCGTTCAAGTTCGATCAGAGAATGATGTATGTTGGTTCATTTGCGAAAGTAAACGTATATAATCTGTTATGCTGATGAATTTATACATCCGTCTTTGGTACGGAAAGGAATATTTTGTCGCGCCTGAAAGAAAAGTTAGTGGAGGGCGAGAATCGGTGGCGGGTCCATGAAGGTCGTCGAAGAGTCTGTCCGCCTCACACTTTGATGCGCTTTCGAAGATAAGCGACATTCGGCGACGCGAACCGCGCGTTTGTATGCGGCGAAGATTAATCGGGGGATATGCGCGTCGACGCGGCATCAGTCCTCGAGTGGACAGGGGCCGAGAGCAACAGCTGCAGCCATCATTATTCATCTTGTCTCACCCCCCGGGAACGCTTCTTCTTCACCTTGGCTGAGAGCAAGACAAGCGCCAGCCCAGCCCGAAGTCCTCGACTGAGAAGATCGTGACGGCCCGTCGACGCTCGCATCGACCCGCCGCCCCGCGCTGCTTCCCCTCCTAATTCGAATCCATTCGCTCGTTTCACCGCCTTCTCACTGTGCGTTGCGCGAATTTGCTTCCAGAGTGAGGACTCTCCACTCTCTGTCCGCTCTCAATCCATCGAAACATTCGCTCGTCTATGGTCTGACTAAATTGGCTACTCCTTTGTTTCTATCGATTCCTCGCGCATCCACTGCAAACCCTTCTTCAGCCTCATTCCAATGCCTTTTCACGCTGTAATGCACAATCCCATTTTTTTCACAGAACTCATGTCAGTCACAGCATAACGCGGCTGTCTTCAAACTGGAGCTCAAAGACCTTCCTCTCTCTGCTAGTCCTCGCTAGGGGTGATGGCGCACGTTGTAGGCACAGTCGGCGACCCGGCCCTTCTGCTGTTTAATGGGTGAGAATCAAGTTAGGTGCTGAAAGTGCTGCGGGCGTGGCGTCCCTATGTTATTCTGGTAGACGAAGGGAGACGGAAACGGGAGGGGCAAGGGGAAGGAAGAAGCGGCAGGTCGTGCGTGGGTTCTCGTTGTTGGCGCGTGTAGTGCGTTGACGAGGCTGGCGGGCAGCTGACACGGCGAGGCCCGCCTCGTCTTCACTGTCACCCCGCTGCTCCTCTTCGTGTTGTCCGTCGCTCTTCTTCCACCGCCTTTGGCTAGCCGCTGCCAGCTGGCTTGGTCATTCATCTTGGAATGGTCCTCTCGGCGCATTCCTCCCTCTAATTGAAGCGAAAAGCCGATCGCCGTGCTGCTTCTTCTTTGTTTGCCAGTTTCATCGCCTTTCTTCAAAGACGGAGGCGTGCCTCTCGCTTCGCTTGTATAGCTAACATCAAAAGCGCTATCCCTTCTTTTCTTTCTTGTCATACCATCTCTTCTGGAAGTGGCTTTTGATTTCGTTCTCGCTTTTAAGCATTTCACCTTCAGGCGGTGCTAGGACGACATGGCCGAAGTGGCGAATGGCTGTCGTGAACGACTTGAGGGTGGCGAGGCGACTACTCGCAGCCCACGATGCGAGGCGTTCCTTATGACGGGCGAGAAGATCCTCAATCTAAACCCGAATGTCTCTCCTAGTTACGCGAAGGTAAGAGATTGATTTATCGCTTTAGCTCTCGTTAAAAGTTGAACACAGAGTCGATCAATCTTTTCTCACTCTGATTATTGACTCTCACAAAGCGGCACGATGAGCTCAAAATCTCGCAAGAAGCAATTTGAGAAAACGATTTTCAGATGTGCGGCGCCCAGCTTCCACCGACGACCGCAGTGGCGGAAGAGTCGCCGCGGCGACGAGGTCCTTTCGACGACTTCCCCTCTCTTCACCACAAAACGTCGCACTTTCGACCCAAGATGGCTTCTTCGTCGTCTCAACCCGACAGTGTCGTCGAGCAGGTAATCCCTTGTTTGTTAGCGAAGTATCAACTTTTGCGAGACTGACCGGTTGGGGCTAACAAGAAAAGAGCAGGGATATGTTTGTTGACATGTGCTCTGCACGGAAGATGTCTCAAAGGAATGTTTGTAGAGTGTGACCAGCGCCTACCAGTCCTCTGTGACGGTGAACGCGGTACAGGCGGCTGACGATCGCGTCTCCATCACTCGCAGCCCGTTGGCTGTTCCCAAGCCGGTGGCCGAAGTGGAAGGAGACGACGAGCGCATGGTCCGCGAACTCCTCGAAGAGATGGGTGAAGAAGAGATGATGATGAGTCCAGCGCCGCCTGTGCCTATGCACCTCGATCGCGCCCAACAGGCATCGGACCTCGCACGACGACTTTTCGAACTCGATGGCTTCAAGAAAAGTGACGTTGCTAACTATCTTAATCAAACGTGAGTCTATTTTCATTCACATATGTTGGCTACAGTGACGAATTCTCACTGGCTGTCTTCGACAACTATTTGTCATATTTCCACTGGGGTGGACTTCGTCTGGATGCGGCTCTCAGAGATTTTCTTGGACGTGTCCAACTGAGAGGCGAAACTTCGGAACGCGAGCGGTTGCTTCAAGGCTTTGCCGGACGATACTATCTTTGCAATCCATTGCTCTTTAAGACCGTTGGTGAGGACTTTCTTTATCTCAGCTAGTTTTCACGAACACTCTTCAGATGACGTGCACGTTCTTACCTGCGCTCTCTTGCTCCTCAATTCGGATCTTCATGGAGAGAATTGTGGCCGCCGGATGTCAGTGCGAGATTTCGTCGACAATCTAGCACATACGAATTCGGCGTATCCAAGAGCTCTTCTCAAAACCTTCTACAGCTCTATCAAGAGTTCACCAATCAACTATCATGAGTTCGCTCCAAGTTTCGAATTGAAATAAGTGTTTTAGTGATGAGCCACCATCTTCTTCAGTGTCAAAGGATGCTAACATTAAGCGACGTTCAACGTTTAAGACGAAGAAGTCGGACACTGTGGACATGGAGAACCAAGTTGAGTACAAGCACGGCTGGCTGGTGAGAAAGTGCGTCTACGACTCTGATGGCAAAAGAAGTTCGTTTCCCTTTCCCCTTACACCGCTTCCTTATTAGCGCCGTACGGCCGTCGTGGCTGGAGAATGCTTCATGCACGACTTCGAGGACTCGTTCTCTTTTTGGCGAGAGACGAGGAAGAGACGAAACGAAGTCGTTATGAGACACTCAGCAACTCCATTCTACTCCACCACGCTATTGCTGAGGTGCCTCTTTCTTACGCGGTCACATTTCTATCAGGAAGCGACGGATTACAAAAAGAAACCGCACGTGTTCCGTATTCGCACGGCAAATCTCGGTGAATTTCTCTTCCAGACAAGGTATGCCTTGAACAAATAACGATTTCTTTCAGTGATGCTAAAGAACTTGCTGATTGGATCTCTTCGCTCAACTTCGTCATTGCTTCCTTCTCGTCCAGAGCCTTGCCTGCTCCAGTCGGCTCCTCAGCCGCTTTCTGTCGACCTCTCCTTCCCTCTACACCTTCAAACCTTCCATTGCCGGCGCAACTGAAGGCTCACGAAGGAAAGGTTACCGAGCTGAAAGAACGTCTGTCTCAACTTCAAGAAGAGGCGCCACCAATCACGGTAAACCTGCTTTATGTGCTCAATACGTTGTTCTTCAGGCCAGAGGCCGCACGGTGCAAGAATACTTCTTCCGTGAACGGTATCTCCTCCAGGAGATCCGTCGCTATGAAGCTTATGTGCGCGTTCTGGAGAAGCGTCTCGGCGAACTGGGAGGTCGACTCGGAGACCTCGAACCGAAGCGTCGCGCGCAATTGACGGGCGTCTCCGAGGGCGACTCCGACTCGACGAGTGGTGTGCACTCGGTGGTCGTCGACGAGGACAAGGTCTCGTATCGCGAGGCGATGGGCTCTCGCACACCGCAGACCAGTCATCGCGTCGTCGCCAGCCCTCATTGCTCTTGAATCGTCCTTCATGAACGAGAATTGCCATTTGTTGACGGGTTAGCGCCAGTTCCCGATGTGCCTCTGCTTCCTCTTCCTCCTTCCTCTTGCTACAATCATCCCTATACGGTTCGCTTACATTTCATTCATTCATCCCTCCCCTTTCATGCCATAAGTTGCTTATTTGCTCTGTGCTCAATGCCATTTCTGGAAGTATTAGCTTCGATGTCTGCTTATTGCTAGCTCGCTTTGGGACATCTTGCTAAATTGTCCAATGAAGCTTTCCCAGACTGAAAAGTGGAATGTTTTATTCGGGATGGAAGACGGGCGGACTGCCGGGCTGTGTTCTCTCCTCCAACTCTTCGGCCGTCTTCACAATCTCGGCTGCTTCCGTGATTCGCGCCGAGGCCATGTGCGACTCGCCGAGATCGCCCACGAAAAGCGCCCGGTTGAGCAGACGACCGCTATCGACCTGCAACCTCGGGGAGAGAGACTATCCCGCCTCCCAGTCGAAGGGCGGCGACGTGGAGACGTCAAGGCGCCGTGCCGCGTCTTCGAGTTTCTCAAGGAGAAAGGCGTAGTCAGGATCGTCCTCCCAGCTGAGAGCGTCGATCTTGTCCATGAGGACAGGCAACTCCTCGGGCAACGCCGCGAAGAACTCCTTCCTCCCCGCCCTGAGATGTCTTCAAGAAGAAGAGAAAGACCGTCGGATGTGTCTCTTCCAGTCTGCCATCGCATGGTACTCGGCACGCGGCAGCGTCGACCACGGCAACGGCCCCGTGAGCACTTCGAGGAGCATGTAAAACCAACTCTCGAGGTCGTCTCGCGGACACTACAAATCTCTCTTCCGACTCGGGATTCACCTGGTCCTGATGGTCGTGAGCGGCGAGCGACGCGTACTGGAAAGTGCCAAGGAGAGCCGCCTGCTCTCGTCGAGGAACTCGCGATCCGTTCTTCTCTCTGAGATCCCTCCCTCTCTCTATTCAATGGACAAACCGAAAGCGACGGGCGAAGCCGAAGTCGAGCATGTGCACGATGCGTGCTTTCGACCCGAGACCCACAGTGAAGTTGGGCGCCTTCACATCGCGACACAGCCAGCCGCGAGCGTGCAGCGCCTCCAGACGCTCGAGCGTCTGTCGAGCCACACCCAGAGCCGTGCCCGCAGAAAATCTGCCTCTTCTACTTTTTTTTTCCCACGGAGAGAACTTCTTGTCGACGGTGGCTCGTCGAAGCCGGCCGAGGTCCACGCCGACGAGTTCCATGACACAGAACTTGTAGTAGTCCGTTCGCCCATAGGCGAGAAGCTGTGGGAAGCCGTAGGCGCCCGTCAGGTCGCGCAGCACAAGCACGTCCAGCCAGAGCACCGGTCTGTGTCGGTAAGGGACGAGAACGGGAAGAGACCTCTCGATACCGATTCGACGCTCCACTTTCATGGCGTACTTGAGACTCTCATTGCGAGTGCTTGCTACTTGGTAGACGTCGGAGAAAGGCCCCGAGTAGATGAGCCGCGTCACCTGCGTCTCCCTCCTCCCTCCCCTCTCCTTCAAAGCACCTTGAAGGTCTCGGCGGGATGATTGGGATCGCAGACGAGGTCGCCCAGACGAGGCATCTGCGGGTCTATTTTGCCATTCGATCCCATTGCAAAGAAGTTGCTGAGAAGATGTTGATGAGTGGTTGGAGAGGAGGAAGACTTGCCGAGGAGAGAGGCCGCTCCTCCTTGTCCCCTCGTGTGAAATGAGCCTCTTGCCAATGTAAAAGTGACGGCGAAGACGACTTGGAGTGTGAGTGTGAATGCGAATTGGAATTGAGGGGCGCCGAGGGGAGGCGTTCCGAGTCTGTCCGAAATGTCTCATTGAGGAGGGCGACGAGCACTCGTCGTCGCCCGCTTCCTCCTCTTCGTCGAAGCCCCGCGGGAGGCCCGAATCCTTTATTCAATGCCTCTTCTCTCTCTTCTCTCCTCTTCTGTACATTCAGAGCAAGGTCCGAGAGACGTCGTCCGCTCGCTCCGCGTCCGTCAACGATGTCCTCATCTGAACATTCTTCTTCCTCTCAGAGAATAGAGCAGACTCGCCGGTAATCGAGGCGGCTTTGTGTGGGCGAGCGAGAAGGAGAAGGTGTTCCGAGGAGCGGGAGTACTCGAGACGCAAGGACACGATTGGAAGGAGGAGAGCAACGCCGAGCGGAAGCCCTCATTCACAAGGGCGTAGGTGATGGGGTTGATGCAGGCAGAAGTGATGCCTATGAGATGGCAGAAGAGATACCTGCATCCAGTCCTCTCCTCTTCCTTCAAGCCTCACCTGTACTGAGAGAACTCGATGAGGTCGAGGACGTTGAGCACGTTGTAGGCGTTAATGGGCAGCCAGGAGATGGCGTAGATTAGAACGAGGAGGAGGAGGAAGAAGAGGGCCCGTCTGAAGAAGGAACCACTCGCTCCATTAAGGCTCTCCGAGGGCACGCGCCTGTTCTTGTGTTGGAAGGAGACTCGCCGCGACTCGTCGATCGTCGTCGACGTCTTCACTCTTCGTCGGATCGTCGTCCCAATGTGAATGTAGGCGAATCCGAGTCCGCACAAGGGGAGGAGATATTGGACGGCGAGGACGGCGAGCGTGTATTCTAGTTTGGAGAAGGGGAGTCGCGCCTCCCAGGTGTGCGTCTTCTCGATGCAAACGCGAGGCGCCTCCATGCCACAGAGTCGCAGCTGCAGCTCCAAGAGCCAGTCGAGACAAGAACATTGAGCCCCGGGGCCTCTCCAAATTGAGTTTTGCGCTTGAAGTAACGGCCAGTTGGGGACTCGCCCGCCACCGGCACTGCGAGGGCGGCCAGAAAGGGGCAAAGGGGGAGAAGGGAGAAGGAGGAAGGAAGAAGGCGAACCATGTGTGGTGTGTGTCGAAGGTTCCATGGTTCGAGGACGTCCACCACTTCGGCCGAGACAGCCAGCGAGTAGGGGAGGGCGACGAGGGCCGAGACGAGCCAGACGACCCCGTAGCAGACGAGGGGAGCCCTTGCAGCTAGTCGCCTGATGGACTCCTTCTTCATTGCTCGCTTCTCACCATTTCACGGGACAGAGAGTGAGGAGAACTCGGTCGGCGGCGATGAGCACGAGGGTGAGACAGGAGACGAACATATTCACGGCCTGCACACACGCGAGCTGCAAACGGCTTCTTCCTTTTGAAGCAGTCCCGATGGGGCCTCCTCTACATCCTGAGAGTCTCGAGGGGGAGGGAAGGGGGAGAAGGGAAAGGACGACGACGAAGGAGAGTCGTGTGCGGATCCCCGATTAGGACTGAGGAGCCAAGGTCTTATCGAGGAAGCGGTGTGGGATCAAAGTCGTCAATCGAAGTCCGCGGGAGGGAGAGGGAGAAGAGGGAGACGCACCACTTTGCAGGAGGCGTCTCCGAAGGGCCAGAACACGTGCACCGAGAGGTAGAGCGTCGCTGGAGCCGTGACGACGCAAAGGAGCAGATCCGAGAAAGCGAGATTGACAATAAAACTGTTGCGCAAAGTGCGCAAGGTGGCCGTGCGAAGGAATGTGAGGACAACGACGAGATTGGCGCAGGCGCCGAAGGAGCAGACGAGGGCGTAGAGGGCGACGAGGACTCCCATGTAGGAGCCTTGAGACCAGTAGAAGCCATTCTGCAAGCGGCGGCCTTCCTTCCTCCTTCCGCTTCTCGGCTCAAGAGGAACTCAAATTTCAGGAGAACGACGGCATCTCATTTACACAAGGCAGTCAATGACCCGGTGAAGGGAAGAGGGACGGCTGTCACAAGAAGGAAAAGGAGGACGGAGGAGACTCGCCTGCATCTGCTTCACGTTGTCGAACCAGGAGCAGCGGAGCTCGGTCCAGTTGAGAGAGCCGTTGCGGGCGAGGTCCGCCATCGAGGGCATCGCCTCGCCGTGTGGCGCCGCCCCGCCCCTCGGCCGTTTCCCTCGTGGAACAGTTGGCCCCCTCAATGACCAGTCACCCCGGTCGCCCCCGTCGCCGGTGCCGTCTCGAGGCTCGAAGTGAAGCCGCGCTGCCGGCACCGAGGCGGCGGCGGAGTCGCATCCCTCCGAAGCGCAATCATCATAAAGAACGCCCTTCGCACGCGGCTCTCGGCATTCATAAAATGCTTCGCCTTTATCTCTACCGCATGTAAGCACAAAGTGACAAGATGAAAGAAATGGCAACGGGAAAGGGAAGAGGGGAAGGGAATGTGCAGACGAGTAGAAGACGTCTTAGAAGAGTCGCTTCTCGTACCTGAACAAGGCAAGGCGAGTGGATTACGGGGAACGGGCGACTTACGAATGCAGCGAGTGGACGCCTCCTTCGAGTTGGGCGTTCGCCGAGCGACGCTCCACGCGGATCTTGCCCGTATCCATTCCCTCTCTCAAATATGAACAAAGATGAATGGATGAGGGTGGAAGTACCTGAGAGCAAGAAGAGAGCGGACTCCGATGTCCTGGAAGCCATGTTGCACTCCACGAATCAGATAGGGCACGAACTTGTGCACGGAGCCGCGGTCTCGCATCGTCGCCGACACTCCTTGCGCCACTTTGATCTGGTCGGACTCCCTGAAGAGAAGCTCTTCGAGAGGGAATGGCGTCTGTCTTCAATTGAGGACGAAGGAGAGGAAGAAGAGGGAAGGGAGAGGGAGTGGATTGTTCGTGCATGAGCTCCTCTATCACAATTAGGCGCAACGTCAAGGGGAAACGAGAGGGGGAGGGGAAGTGGTCGCCCCCGTCCGCATCACTCACGTCGTGAAGTATCTGTCCTGACTCGATGCATGCGCCTCCATCGCGTCCAAGGAGCCCATGCCGCGATACTTCTTCAGACGCACCCCCGACGGCCCCCAGAAGTACTCGCCGGGTGCCTCAGTGGTTCCCGCGAGAAGACCGCCCATCATCACCGTCGATGCACCAAGAGCGAGCGCCTGCAAAGCTCGTTCATTTCCTGAGAGGAAGTGGGAACCTTTGTAATATAGCCGACATCCCGGATGCCGCCGTCCGCCACGATGGGCACTCCGCGTGAGGCGGCATACCGAGCCACCTCATACACCGCAGTTCCTTGTGCTCGTCCCACAGCCATTACTGGAAGAGGAAGTGGGGCGAGAGGAGTGAGACTCACCTTCCTGCGTGATACAGATCGAGCCACTTCCCATTCCAACTCGAAGACCGTCTGCACCCGCGTCAATCAACAACTTCGCCTGAGCTTTGGTCACAACTGGAAGAAGAAAGATTCAGAGAAAGAAAAGATTCACCATTTCCGGCAATAATCTGCGGTGTCTTTGGATAGTTCTCCTTGATCCATTGCAGGAGACTGATTTGGAAGTTCGAGGCGCCTTGCGACGAGTCCTGAGGGAGTGCTTAGGTCAAAGAAGGGAAGACGGCGCACTCACAATAACGATGACGTCCACGCCGGCTTCCGCGAGGAGCTTCACATTCTCCTTCGAAGACTCGCGCGTGTTGATAGCAGCACCGACTCGGAGCTGTCCCTTGGAGTCGTAGGACGAGAGAGGGAAGTCACGGGACTTCTTCAAATCCGTGCGAGCGATCAGCGACACCAACTCGCCCTTCGAATTCACGATGGGAAGTTTGCCTGCACAAATCTCTCTCACCTATCAGCTTCACTCACCTTTCTTCTCCTTCTCAAGAATGGCATACGCCTGCTTGAGATCGTCGTTCTCATCTCCGACGATGAGCTTCTCTCGGGGCACCATCACCTCGCTGATCTTCGTCGTCGTATACTTCGAGTCAGGCACGAAGTCCACATCACGGCTTGTCACCAATCCAAGCAGCTTTCCACCCACCTACACATTCTCTCTTCTCTTCTTCTTTTCCTCACCTGGCCCGTCTCGGTCACAGGAGTGCCCGTGAAGCCGTACTTTGCCTTGATGGACATCAAGTCTTTCACCGTGTCCGTGGGCTTGATGCATTGCGGGTGAAGGATGAATCCTTGCTTGTAACGCTGAAATCAACAGCGTAACATTTTGGTCCTTGCTCTCCTAGGTCACTTCTCTCCCCTATTAATTGTTTCGCCTCTTCTCTCTCCCAATCAAACGATAAGAGGCGTCTGTTCCGAGAGAGTAAATATGTTTTGAACTTTAGTCCGCCGGCCAGTCGCGGGAAGAGAAAAGAGCGCTCACCTTCACTTTCTCCACTTCTTCAGCTTGAGCTTCCGGAGTAGCGAAATTGCCGTGGATGATGCCAATTCCTCCATGGAGCTAGAGACAACAAGAAGGTGGAAAAGAGAAGAGAAATACCGCCATGGCGATGGCCATCTCCGCCTCGGTGACGGTGTCCATCGGGGACGAGACGAGGGGCGCCTTCAGCGTGATGTCCTTCGTCAGCTTCGTCGTCAGATCGACGATCGCCACGGGGAAGTCGATGTAGCCGGGGAGAATGTTGAAGTCACTTCAAGAAGTTGAGAGCAAAGGGAAAGAAGAACTCACTTATAAGTGACCCCCACTTTTTGACTGAAGACTTCGGCGAGGCTCTCACCATCGAGAAGATCCACATTGGAAGCCATGTTGGAAGCTCTGAAAGTCTCACTCTTAGACCTCTTCCATGGCAACGAGGCGCGCGCGGACACCCGAAGAGGAATAAGTGAGCAGATAAGGAGTGGCTCTCTTCTCTCCCGCGACCTCTGCCCGACACGACGACCACGCAACGCCCACAGTCGCCAGACCGGCTTTCTTCCTCTCCCTTTTCTATTCTCACCTCTATTTGACCAACCTATAAATCAGTAGACAATCTCATTGACGACAGCTGAATTCACAACAAAAGCCCTCTTTTCTCAGTCTATGAAGTCATCTTCCGACCAACACAGACCTATTTTGCTCCAACCGATGCAAAACAATTTTTAAACCTTGAGGCTACTCAAGGTAAAGGCGTCCCGAGGCATTGCGGACGGCTGAATTAGCCAGTGCATCTCTCTTCTCCGTGTTAGTGATGCCAATCATCTCGAGATCATCATCAAAATGAATCAAAGGTCAGAGGTGGCTCTGGGTCGGCGCGCAGTGTTTGGTCGGCCAAAGGTCCAAGTTAGGGACAAGGACAAGGAGCGACCGAGACCAGGGAACCCCCCTCACATGTCTCTTCCCAGGGAAAGGGCCGGGCGTCGGGGAAGAAGACATAGACACTTCTCTGATGACTCTTATGTACACGTGGCGAGAACACACGAGAGAACGAAGGGACAATAAATACGGTTTATCAACAGATTTTCCGTTCGAACAAACAACCATTGTAAGAAAACGGCGATACCCATAGAATAAATAAAGGGAGCGGGCAACAAGAAATCAACAAAAGGCGGCAGACTACTTGAGATGGAAATCCGCAGAGAACTAGATGATGTGCAGAGACCTGAAGCATGTGGCAGAAGATCTTAGAATGTGTTGATGAGGCTCTTCACTCGTCCTTGAGCGTTGTGCACCTTCTCCTGGTGCAGACGGTCCTCGGTGCTCGTCTTCAAACCCGCCCTCTGCGACTGCACAGACTGGAGATAGGCCGTCTCCGCCTCCTCGAGGCTCTTCTCGATCTTGTTCAATTCCACAACCTTAAAAGGTGTAATTTTAATAGAGGACAAAGCCAACCTTCTCAGAGATATCGTTGCCGTCAGACTTGAGTTGGGACACAAAACCGTTGATAGCGGAAACGAGAGCAGCCCTCTCGTCGTCAGTCTTCTTCTTGGCCGCCTGGAGAGCTCCAACGTCGCGATTCTCCTTGAACTTCGTCACGGCATTGGCAATCGACTCGTGAAGACGGAAACGCTTCAGCACTAGCTCAGAGACTTCCTGCAGCTTTCCCTGGACCTTCTCGTGTTGGTCGCGGGCTTTGTCCTGAATTTGTGGGTGACAGGTATACATCTAAACGTTGTAACTTACCGTGACAATGCTGAAGTCGAAGCGAACGTAGACAATCACAGCAATGAATAGCGCGAAGAAGAAAGCCGTTGCAATGATGGGCTCACGAATGATGTTCGACCACTCGAACTCGTATGTTAGTGTGAAAGTCTAAAATTTCTAGCTCAAAAAGAACAAAAGAACACCCACCTGGATGTGCGCAGGCACAAGATTCTCCTTCTCAAGAACAACAACCGTGCGGCCGGCTGTATCGAGGTAGGTAGCCTTAATCTCGTCCGGTTTTCGCGCAGTGGAATATGGAGTGACAATTTTGACATTCCTATAAGGTTAGCTTGGAGCGAGATTGACTTACTTGGAGAGCTCAGGGAGAATGATCCTAACAGTCAGCTTCTCTACGACGGAATTATCGAAGATGTGATCGAGAAGGCGCAGCTTCAGTTGGTACTGATTTCCTTTCGAAAAGAGATATTCATAGGCAGGCAGATTGTATCCGAGGATATAGGTTGTCCTCCATCCTCCGAAGAGAGGGAAGCGAGGACGAATCTCCAAATCGATGCGATCCGAACGTTGACGCAGAGCCGATGTGGAAATGTTGCCAATCTCGTCGCGGTAATACACATCGCGTGCCGACGCAGGCAGGACAGTCTGGCAATCAACCCATATGTCAGAGTGAACGTACTGTGTAGGACTTGAGAGCTGGCATGCGCGGGCGACGATCCATCTGCAGATCGAGACGCGAGAATGGTCCCTGGAGACATAACCGGAAAATATTCAAACGAAATACCTTCAGCTTGGCTCCTTGGTGGACAAGTTCGATGGACTCCTCGACAGCAATGTTGCCCCAGTGAGAGACCTCAATCAGTCGCTCAACTTCTGTCGCCACCACGAAAGGCGAGTTGTTTTCAGAATGAACTTTGATGGCAGCCTGCATTCGTGGAGTCTTAAATATCAACAAAACTGTTTACCGTTGTATATGGCTTTTCATCGGTATACGGACCGTAGATAATTTTCTGCCCATCTTGCTTGCTAGGAGCGACGTTCGTGAAAGAGTGCACCTTTCCTTCGGCCAGCTTGACCCAAGTTTGCTCCTTATCAACTGGGTAGACTGATACAACATGTGCATCGCCTTCGTAGAGAACAAATCTGCGACGAATGGCTTCAATGGAATATCGACTTACTGATTCTCCGACTGCTCAATCTCAGCTGGATAGGGTGTCAGGAAGTGCGTCAAGAAGTAATCCACGACGATCTTGACAGTCTGACCCTTAGCGACGCGACTCAGGAGCTCGATTTTGTAGGCTTGGAAGCCAGCATTCGCTCCAGGCGCTTTGGACACGCGCAGCTTGCTATCTTTCTTGTCTTCCGTGGCCGAAATGAATGCGATATGTTGGTCTTCCTTCGACGGAACGACAAAGAACACGGTGTTCACCTACACATTATTTATAACCAAGCATGAAGATAGGGAAAACCTCTTTCTCGCCTCCATTGGTGAATGTGAGGGCAATGTTGTTCTTCACAATCTGAGAGGACACGTCGACTGTACGATCGGCGAGTGTGATGCGCAGACCCGCCGGAATGTCGAGCGTGGCGAGGGTCGCCCCGACCAAGGCGAGAGCGAGCAAGAGCCGCATCTAGGAACACCCAAAAGAGTTAGCAAATACAACCAAACAAGGAAAATGAAGCAAATTTGCAAGCGTACAAGTTCAAAAATCGCAGCGCCACGTCGGGTTACAGTACCGCCGGCGCTTCATCGTTACGGGACCCACTAGCAATTTCATACCCCTGAATCAATTGTCATTGCTTCCCGAGTGCGGCAAGTCATGAAACGATTGCGAACTTCTTTTGCGATTATGCTTTTCTTTGTTTTTGAGTTGTGTAATATGTTATGCTGGTTGACTGTTTCTAATCCAGTTTTTGAATGGTTTCATGAGGTGTTTTTGTAGTGTAAAAAGCAGGTCGTCAAGATGGTGGCCGCTGCAGACTCGAAGAAGTCCGAAGAAACGAAGGAGAAGGACGCCACTGCCGGCAAGAAGAAAGATGCAAAGGAAGAGAAAAAAGAGGAAATGGTGAGATTTATTTAGTACAAATAGTGTCTTGTAGACGGAAGAAGATCGTAAGCTGGAAGAGGATCTCAACATGCTCGTTCAGCGTCTCACGGTAAGCTAAATTTAAAGATTGTTGATCTCCTGTTCAGGAAGCCGATGTGTCGCTTCATGCAGCCGCTCTGGAGGCCTTGAGGGGTCACATTCGCGCTTCAACCACCTCGATGACTTCTGTCCCAAAGCCGCTCAAGTTCATGCGACCACACTATGGCAAGATGAAGGAAATTCATCAGGCAATGCAAGAGGGACCCGTCAAGGTTTGCATTCCAAGTCGTTCTAAGTTGGCAAAATTTGCAGAAGTTCTGCGCCGATGTTATTTCCGTGCTGGCTATGACTTCGGACGAGCACCGAGACTGCTTGAAGTATCGTCTCGTCGGGTCTCAAGAACCAATCGGCGATTGGGGTCACGAGTATGTTCGCCATCTCGCCATGGAGCTTGCCGAGGAATGGAAGGCGGTAATGAATGTCCTTTGTTTTCAATTCATAATAATTGCAGTTGGTGCAGAGTCCTGAAGATACCTCAGCTCGCCGAACGGAACTTCTGCGACTTGCTCGAGATATTGTCATTCATCACATGAAGCACAATGCTGAGGTTCCATCTCTTTTCAAATGACGTTTGTTTAAGGTGGAAGCGTGCGACTTGCTCATCGAAATCGAGCAGCTTGAACTTCTGCTTGAGTATGTGGAAGATGTGGATCACGGTCGTGTCTGCCTTTACCTCATGAGGTTTAAACGTTCTTTGTTAGTTTGTACTCGCCTGTATGCAGTTGTGCTCCGCTGACACCCGAGCCAGAGAACGAAGTACTCATCCGTACAGCAAAGAAGCTCTATCTCAAATTTGGACGCTTCTTCGAGGCTTTGCGTTGTGCCATCATTCTCAACAGCACGGACGAGATGAAGGAGGCGTTCACGCATGCCAAAGATCCGTATGTTGAACATCGAGCTTATTGTTTGTTCAGACTTCTTCGAAAACAAATGGCCATTCTCCTCGGTCGCCACCAAATCTTCCTCGAATATGAAGAAACAGAGGAAGGAGAGACACTAGCTGAACTGAACTCCAATGCGAAGCTTCACGAGTACTTTCACTCTCTCGCACGGGAACTGGACATCATGGAGCCGAAGACTCCCGAAGGCATCTACAAGTCGCACCTCGAGCACTCGCGGCCTTTCGGCGGATCATCAGCGCCGGACTCGGTTCGCCTCAACCTCGCTGCTGCTTTCGTTAACGGCTTTGTCAACACGGGCTTCTCAGTCGACAAGATGATGAGTGAGAAGAACGAAGATGCCAATCGCTGGTTCTACAAGAACAAGGAATACGGTTAGTCTCAACGAGTGTTTGAAGAAGTCTCAGGAATGCTGACGGCTGCTGCCAGTCAGGGTCTCGTGTGGCGATGGGATGTTGACACGGGTCTTGCTATGTGTGATCGTTTCCTCTATGTGAATGACGATTACATCAAAGCAGGAACTCTTCTGGCCATTGGTATCATCTCCAGCGGCATTCAGGTTTGTCTTGGTGTTGTGTTTGAAAACAATTTGCAGGACAAATGCGATCCCGCCTCGGCCCTTCTACACGACCACATTCAATCCGAAAGGAGCATAATGAGGGTGGGATCCATCTTCGGTCTTGGACTCGCCTATGCCAACTCGAAAAGAGACACTGTGACAAAGAAGGAGGAAGGAGGGATCATCTTTGAGTTGAAGAAGGTATGTTGCATGCTTCTTTCTTGACATCAATCTAGGTTCTCACTGATACTCGTCCGTCAGCGACTCCTGAAGTGAAGGGACTCACGGGCCTCTCGCTGGGACTTATTCTTGTTGGCACGGCTGATCATGAGACGGCCCGCGATCTCCTACATGTCCTTATCGACAAATCCGAAGCGGAACTGGCCGAACCCAATCTGCGATTTGTCGCTCTTGGCATTGCATTGATTTTCCTTGGAACTCAGGAGAAAAGCGAGGTTTCTTTCTTCTGAGGGTTATAATTTGTCAGGTCTTTGTGGAGACGGTTCGAAGTCTGCCTGAGCCTTTCGGCAGCATGGTTTCCACCCTCATCGAAGTGTGCGCCTATGCGGGTACCGGAAATGTGCTCAAGATCCAAAAGCTGCTTCACCTCTGCTCTGAACACTACGAGACGAACGACAACAAGGACCGAAAGAAGGTAGGCGGCCGTTTTTGGAATGTTGTCTGCCTTACATGCTTGCCATGTGGCTTAGTAGCTAATTCAGCATGCTCACTAGTGATTTTGCAGACGGGTGCCAAGGACGCGAAGAAGGTATCCAGACTGCTGTTCTCTTTGTCTTCCATCCATGCGGTTACTCAGTGAATCTTTTTAGGGCGAAGACAAGAAGAAGGACGACAAGCTGGACTTGTCCACGCAGCAGGCCGTCGCCGTCCTCGGAATTGGACTTATCGCTATGGGAGAAGACATTGGATCGCAAATGAGTCTTCGCGTCTTCGGACATCTCATACGCTACGGAGAGCCCGTGATTCGCAGGTTTCGGAATAACTTCATTTCACCGCTGTGTAGAGCGGTTCCTTTGGCGTTGGCCCTGCTCTCGGTGTCAAATCCACAACTGAACATCCTCGAGACGCTGTCGAAGTTCTCTCACGACGCGGATGCGGATACAGCTCACAACGCAGTGTTCGCCATGGGTCTTGTCGGTGCGGGAACAAACAATGCTCGACTGGTGACGATGTTGCGACAACTTGCTTCCTATCACCACAAGGATCAGGTTTGATCAAGTCCTTTGCTTTATCGTTTAGGTCTCCTTGATGCTCGTCCGCATCTCGCAAGGACTCACTCATCTTGGAAAGGGAACGATGACTCTTTCGCCATGGCATTCGGATCGTCAGTTGCTGTGTCCGTCGGCGGTTGCTGCCCTCTTCTCGGTGTGCTTCGCCTTCCTCGATGCTTCTTCATCGGTGCTAAACCAGCGACAACACTACCTTCTCTACACACTCGTGCTGGCCATGCAGCCTCGCATGCTCATCACTTTGGTCGAAGATGAGCTCAAGCCGGGTACTCTCAAACAGGTACGGAAAACTATCTTTCAACAAGGATGTGCATATAGGTGAATGTGTCGGTTCGCGTGGGTCAGGCAGTGGACGTGGTGGCGCAGGCGGGCAAGCCGAAGACCATCACCGGCTTCCAGACGCACTCCACTCCTGTTCTTCTCGCCCACGGAGAACGCGCTGAACTCGCCAATGATGAATGTGAGTTGAAACTTTGAGTAGAGATTTGCTTAGACATTTCATTGACTCCTTACCTCGAGGGCTTGGTCATTCTGAAGAAGAACCCCGACTACGAACAGCCGACGATCTCTAAGAAGTAAGCACTCGATCTGTGAATTGTGCTGCGTAATGACGGTGTAATTTATATGGTGTGATTTGTGATGGAGAAATGAATGAATTGAGCTAGTCTTTATGACTTTGGCACGCAAGTTTATTTACAATCGCTGAGATCGAAGAGTTTAGGGGATGTCGCCTGTCCTCACAAAGTATCTCAGTTGGTCTTCCGAGTTGACGACGACAAGTCTTTTCTTCACGAGATGATCCCCTCCGAGGGCTAACAATTGCTCTTGCTCAGCTAAACGCCATCCTGGAGATATTTTGAGACTTACTTGTTTCTTGGGTTTTTTGAGAAGTGAAAGCAGACGGGGAAAGACCGATCTGCTCCTGCAACTGGGGATTCTCTTCCAGGGCGCGTCGAATGTCCTCGAGGGTGAGATTGCTCGCTCGTTTGCTTCTTCCAGTAAGGGTTCGTGTGATGAGATCCGAGGAAGAGTCGCAGCCTTCGACATTCGGACACACCGTCTGCACTCCCTCCTTCACTCAAAGAGGAAACAGACCGTGGGACAAGGCGCGAAGGGGCAGATCCGAACGAGACACGTGTATTGGACTTGCGCTGTCGTCTGGTAACGGAAGGACTCGACAGTCACGCGAACTCCGAAATCCGTCGTGCGAGGGGGACACACAAGACCCACGTTGTCCGCCTAAGAATCCTCACTCTTCTCCTCTTATCTTTCTACCTGACAGCCGTCCTTGATGATCGGAAGAGGCTCTTTCTCCCATTCGTAGAGAGAACCGATCGGCTCCACTTGACATCCTCGGATGCTCATGAAGGCGGCTGAGAACTGAGCTTGGAATGAGAGACGAACGAGAGATGGCGTAGTGAGGAGTGAAGGAGAGCGTGATCTTGCTGCCCACGACGACGGCTTCGACTGGAAGTCCGTTGTGGAAGATGTCGAACTGCACCGCGTCTCTACTCTTCCTTCGCCATGCAAACTTTCTGAAACATGAACACAAAGAGAGAGCCCTCACCCTTCAGAACCTGGAGCTCCAACAGTGGCGGCGAAGAAGGAAGTGGTCGTCGGTGGAGGGGTGCTGGTTGTTCTTCTTTCTGTTGTCGTCGTTGTTGTTGTGGAAGTACTCGTGGAAGTGCTTGTCGTGGTCGGAGATGGAGAAGAAGTCAGCGTCGTGGTTGGGGAAGAAGTGGAAGAAGAGGATGAGAGAGGGGAGTTGTCGGTTGAGGGGAAGGAGATGTGAGTCGTGAATCTGGAAGTTGTCTTCAACGTCGTCTTAATAGAAGGGGGCTTTCTCGTGGTCGCCACTCTCTTCGGCTGTGGGGGACGGCGAGTGCGAGGCCGTGTTGTGGGAGCAGGCGACATGCGAGGTCTCGCCCGCGTCGTCACGGCTCTCCGAGTGGTCGATGGACGAACAGTGAAATGGCGAACGGGGGACACACGTCTTGTTGACGTCGTCGTTGATCCTCGAGTCGTGGTCGTTGTTGTCGTCGCAAGAGAAGAGGTCGGGGTGGAGGAAGAAGGAGTGAAGACTGTGGAAAAGAGAGTCGTGCTTCTTGTTGTTGTCATCGTGGTGGTCACTTTGAGTGGAAAGGTCTCCTTGATAGGAATTCTCTGAGTGTCATGCTTCGTGCCATTCAACATCTGGGTGAGAGAGTGCGCCGTGGCTGTGATATTCAGCAGTTGGCTGGAAGGCGTGCATGCAGAGAAAAGAAAGAAGGAACCTCTCGGTGAAGGGGCGGGTGTCGACCGAGTCGTCGACTCGATTCTTGTTCACTCCTCCAAGAGGACAACGGGCTTGATAGGTGAGGTCATCGGGAGTGATGAAGTAGAGGGGCTCGATGCCGTCCGTCGACAACACCACCTCGAGGACCGCCTCGTTGCCCTGCAAAACACTTCAAATTCCTTCTTGATTCACCTTGTATCGAATGGAGTCGCTGCAGTTCTTGCTCTCTGTCGGGAAAGGGAAGAAGAAGTGGAAGTCCGTGCTCTCTTTCGGTTCGAGTCTGCAGGTGAAGAAGTCGTAGAGTCCGTAGAGGGCGCCCGTGTACGGGAACTTGGACTCCACTCGCACTCGAATGCCCTTTGGAGAACATTCGTGAGAGAAGCTGAAGGTGTCCGACACTGGAGACTCTTCCAACTAGAGGACACCCACGGTTGAAGCAGTTGTTCTCGTAGTAGTCAATGCGGAAGTTCGGGTTGTTGTTCAGACGAATGGCGTTGGGACGAGAGAGCTGAGAGTGCGCGGAGAGATGGCAGCCGCCGTCGGTTCTGTTGAAGGAAGCCGAGCGACAGGCGAAGGAAGACTCGGAGAGACACGAGGACAGACAACCCTCGAGAGACGTCTCCTGCGACACTCGCGAGACGGCCGAAGAGGACATGAAGCGGTCGGAGAGGAAGGTGAAGGCGAAGTCGCCGCCGCAGTCTCGTGTTGCTGGAGATTGTTGAGAAGGGAGAGAGAGAACTCACTCTTGACACAATACTTCCAGTAGAAGGAATAGCGATCATCCGCCTCCACGAAGCCGTCGACATTCTGGAGTTGATGAGGTTGGAAGATCTGGCAGTGATGGCTGAATTGATCCGGACTCTGACGCTGGTTCAAGCCGGCACATTCAAGACGGCGACCCGCTTTGTGGGGATCTTCGTCGAGGGAGCAGGAGCTCTGACAGGCTCTGAGGGAGAGAGGACCCTCTGCCACTGCACCGAAGTTGAGACGAACGCGAGGCCAACGGACGAAGATTGGACGACAATCCTTGGACACTCCTCGCGTCTTCTCCACTGAAAGTCCTGAGATGGTCAAAGAGACTCTCGTTTCCAGGACAATGCTTCCATCGCTGGGGGAATGTGAGTGAAGAGAGATGAAGGGATGTGGAAGAGGAGGCTTACCGAGAAGGAGGAGAAGGAGGAAGAAGCGAGACAAGGAAGACGGCCACTCGGCGGGGATCCGCATCGCCGTGAGCGGAAGTGGCCACTGAATGGGGTTTCGAGGCTGTGTTTGTGATGCTCGCCGCGGGGAAGGAGGACGACACGCTCGGATGCTATGGGGACGGACGAGGGGGAGGGGGGAGGACGAGGGAAGGGGAGGTGCGACTCGACTCGCGAGCACGCATTCACTGCGGATCGGGGTCGGTCGTCGGCGAGTAGCGGATGAGCGAGCCAAAAAGGAGGCGACCAGAAGGAGAAGACCTTGACCCCGCACTTTCTTCGTCTCCTCCTCTCCCTCTTTCTTTCTTTATTCTTTCTCATTTAATCCTTCTCTTACAAGTGGAGATTGTGCTTGAAACGAGGCGACTGTCGTTCCTCGCTTTCTCCTCTGAAAGCTCTATGAGTCTTCTCCTTCGAGAACATACAGAATGTCGGCAGAATGACGTGTTCTTCTTCTGAATAGACAACAAGAGAGGGCGGCCAGGAGAAGGAGGAGGACGAGGCCTCCGAGAAGGGCGAGCCACCACTCCGCCGCCAGGCACACGTCTTCTCGAGTCTTCTTCTCTCTTCCTTCATGACTCACCGGCGAAGTAGCGCGAGACGAGGAGAGGCGAGCGGGAGACGAAGACGCGCAGACGCTGGTCGACGGTCACCGCCTCGGCCTCTTCCATGTTCGTCCTCTTACGACGTTCACTCGGTTGCTCACACTGAAGACTTGGAGAAAGAGGGAGAAGGACCTGAGAGGGGGGACAGACGGGCTGGGAACAGACGAACACCGTGCAGACGAGGTCCATCTGGTCACTGCCGTCGATGCGGAAGGCCGTGAGGGAGGCCTCGAGGCCTTCACGGGTCTGTCGCATTTCACCCACCAACGATGGCAACAAGGAACATCTGAAGACTGAGAAGAAGGAAGAAGGGAGACCCGTGTCGGATGAGTTGAATGCCCTGAGAAGGAGAAGAACCGCCGACTCTCGTCGCTCGACATTCTTCCACGCGGAGTCGAGAAGCTGCAGCTTGAGATGAAGGAGTGGAGAGACTCACAGGGCACATCACTCTCGATCCTCGCTGTTAGTTTCTCTCCGATGAGCACCGAGTCGACGAGACGTCCCTCCTTCAGAATTCGAAGGACAACTTCGCGACGGGCTCGTTCAGCGACGATGGACATAGGTGTGGGGCCGCCAACGACGACGGCCTCTCGCACGGCGTCCGAGTAGTTGCAGGCGACGTTGTAGAAGAGGTCTTCCCTCGTCGTGACATCATGAGGAAGCACGCGGTCGTTGGAAAGAACGACGACGGCCGAGAGAACTCCGTCCTGCCACTCATCCTTCTTCTCAACACTCACCACTTCGAGGGCGTTGCAGTGGGAGTTCTGATCTGGTCGAGGGATGAAGATGGCGAACTCGCCGCGGTTCTTGATCAAATTCCGACAAACGGCGAAGCGCTCGGACGCATAAACGGCTCCTGTGTAATTCTGAGAGAAGAGTGGACAGAGAGGAGACTCTCACGTGGTTGTGTTGGATGCTGAAGGACACATTCACCCCGTTCGGTTCGCAGCTCGCCGAGACGAAGACCGAGGCGGGTGGCACGAAGCCGATGGAAGCGGAGAGGGGAACGAGACGAGGAGGCATCTCCTCCTCCAGCAACGTGTCCTCGGGGTTGTGGTCTTGGAGGGAAGCCGTCGACGGCGGCGAGGGAGCTGTCATCGTGGAAGAAGGAGAAGGGAGTGCCTCTGTGGTAGTGGTCGTGGCAGAAGTGGTCGCTTGAGTTGCGGGCTTCGGAGTTTCGGCGTGTTGAGGAGCGAGGGAGAAGAGGGCATCGAAGTCTTCTTCCACAGCAAGGAACGTGGAATTGGGGAAGGCGGACTCGGTGGCTTCGTCTGAGGGAGATTCCTCGACGAGAATCAAATTGCTCTTCGTGTCACGGAAGACGTGATTACTCGAAGGATCGCCGTTGAAGGAGACACTCTCGGAGGAGCTGGAAGGACTCTCGCTCGTCGTTGATGGGGCACTTGGGGAAGTCGTGGAACGATCGGAGGAGATGGAGGGAGGAGAAGAAGTGCTTGTCGAAGATTGAGGAAGAGGGTCGGGGGACAACGTCGAGGGATATGCTGAAGCCTCTCTCGTGGAGGAAGAGAGGAAACCTTTGTGATGAAAGTGGAAGAGGTCGAATTGAGGCGAGGTCTGTGTCTGCTCTTCGTAGTTGTCGCCTCGCTCGTCGATTGTTGTTGCTGAGAGAAGACATTCTCCCTTGGATGGGGAGAAGGCGAAGGCTCGACAGATGAACTGAGATCTGAGAGGGGAAGGAGAAGACTCACTCCGAGAGCAGTCTTGCAGAAGAAGGCGCACTGTTCCAGACTCTCCGTGTTCACATGATGCAATTGGCGGAATTCGAGTCGGAGAGTTCTCTCTTTCTCCACGAGCTTCCACTCGGGCTCCTCGCCCTCGTCGAACAAGAGTTCCCCGGGATTGCAAGCCAACTCGAAGAGGTCCACATTCTGAGCAGTGACAGTCCTCGTGCCGGGGCCGGAGCTTCTTTCAGCGAGCAGCTCGCAAGTCCGATTGAAGCTCCCCTCGCGGAAGACATTCAAGGAACGACAAGACTTGTCTCGAAGACATGCCTCGAGGCAGTCCTCCACATTGGGAGTTGTCCCTGCACTCGTTGAGAGAGGGAGAAGGGAGGGGCACCTGGCATCTTCCTGACGACTCTCGCGAAGCGAAGCTGCGTGTTGAAGTTCTTGTGGAAGGCGAAGGGCTGATTGCAAGGTCTTTGGATGGGCGTCGAGAGACAGAACGGAGAGAAGAGCTGCAACTGGGGAGAACGAACCGCCTTCAATCTCCTTTGAGGGAAGAGGGATGGAGCAACCTGATCAGCGACATCCTCGGCGAGGAAGCAGTCTCCCGTGTCGGGGTCGAAGTGCAGCGAGCGACAAGGGGCGACCACCGACTCCACGCAGTCTCTCATGCACGCCCTCACGGAACGAGCCCCGGCTGCGACTGAGAGTCCCGTGGTTCTCCATCCGCGACTCTGCGTGAACTCCACACTTCCACATTTCGGTTCTGTTCGATTGAGGGGAGAGAGGAAGAGGGACTCACTCGACTGACAGAAGCTCTCAAAATAGTCGCTGTCCTCGTCGGGGTCGATCTCCACTTCGCGTCGAGTCACATTCGACATCTCACAAATCCTGCAGCGCCTCAGGGCGAATTTCACAACTACCGTAGCTGAGCATTGTAGTTGAAGGAGGCGCAGCCGGAAGTGTCGATGCAACGTTGCATGCACTCGCGTGCCGACTTCTCTCCCACAACCTCTGTCGGCTCTGCTCGAAGTCGCAGTCCGCGACGCACTTCGAAGGCGAAAGCCCGAGAAGAACAACCTCGCAGACACACCTTTCCCCCATTTCTTCTGATTGCAAAGAAACCTTGTCGAAGTAGAAGTTGTCGGTGGAGGAGAAACGATCGAAGAAGGCCGTCTACAGTAACCCCGTGAGGGACTTGGAAAGATAAAACACCTTGGCGACTGAAGCGGAGAAGAACTCGCAAGAAGGACTTGGACTGGGGGTGAAGCTGAAGCCACCGCAAGAGAAAGGCTCCGAGGTGAAGGGATTCGTGTTCGAGGCACAGGTTTCCCCGCAAGATACATAATCCACCTGCTAGCTCTCTTTGAGAAGGAGATCTAACCTTGGAGATGAAGGCAGCCACGGTCTGCAGTCGAGCCCCATTGAATCTGACGAAGAGAGACTCGAAGCCCTCCTCGCAGCTCGTCTCTGAGAACTGAGAAGTGATGACGGAGTTGGAAGAGGACGACGTCTCGCCCGAGCCCTCGAAGGTGGACGGGTCGAAGGGCTGCGTTCGACTCTTCTCTATGGGAGTAAGTCTTTGAAGGAGATCAAACCGAGGAGAAAGAGCAGGAGGAGACACGATCTCATGACGTGGAGGGAAGGGACTGAAGAGGAGAGGGGAGAGGGACGATGGCGAGTCTCCAGAAGAGCGTCGAGGGAGAGAAGACCGGGCGCCACAAAGACTCCTCGAGGGCTCTCATCCCAATAAATACTCTTTATTATTGATTTGTGAAGAAGGCACGACGGATCACAGGGAATGCACTTCAAGTGGCAGAGACGAGAACCAAGAGAAGGACCACTAGCTGAGGAAGACTCCAAGACGGCCGCCGAGAAGAGTTGACGCGGTCCAAGAGGTCCACGGCACGGATCTGCTTCACCGTCGACAGGACGAGTTGGAAACGGGCAGCCGCGTTCTCGGCGAAGAAATCCACAAGTTTGTTCACATAAGGGGAGCACTCCTGAACATTCTCTGCCTCCCTTCATCTTGGACGAACCTTCTCGGCTCCCCCCGAGTGCCACTGTTCCCTCGTGTGATTGAAGAGAGGATTGAGACCGAACCATTCCACTTGCAGGAAGACGTTGCCCTCCTCCTTCAAGTCGTCCAGGACGATGATCCGACATTGGATCTCCTGCAAGCTCCTTCTTCTCCCTTCTCTTCTCCTCCTTCAAAGAACAAGTTATTGAATAAGAGCGAGGGAAGCGTCTCTCAAGAAGATCTCCGTGGATTCCTCGACTTCTTGCCTTCCTCGAGACAAGGCTCCTCACACTTTCTTCCTTCGAGAACGTCTCCCCTTCAAGAACTCTCATCTCCCCTCTTCATTCATGAGCTTTGGTGTTTTCAAGCGAATCCAAGAAGAACCAGATGGCTAGAAATGTTGGAAAGCATCTTTGGAAGTTCTCCCAGATCGAGGTCCTTCTTCGGATTGAAGGATGCTCTTTCTCCCTTCCTGTTCCCTTGGAGAAGAAGAAGAAGAAGAAAAGAAGAGAACGAACAGGCGGAAGAAGTCTTTCAAGGGCGATCTGCAGTTGACCGGCGATGTCGTTTGACACTTGCGAGGAGAGGAAGCCCGATCTGAAGACTGCAAACCGTTGGAAAGACCAACTTTTCGAGAATCTTCGGCGGCACATCTTTTCGAAGAAGATCCACGTCATTGAGAGAATAGCCGGCCAAGATGTAGAGACCGGCGTCGAAGTCGGGGGCCACCTCGGGAGTGTCACACACGAACACCCCCGACTCGCACATGCACGCCCCTCGCTCCTTCAGGTACAGCTTCTCGCCGAACTCTGACACTTCTTCCTCCTTATAAGAAGACTTGCCCAGAGTGGTGAGGGGAGCTTCGCAGGAGGCCTCTTCCAGACACGAGAGACGTTCGCAGTTGAAAGTCGCCTCGGAGACGCACTCGCACCATTCAGAACATCGTCCAGCCCAATCCACATGTCTCTGCTCCCTCTTCTCTTTACTCTTCGGGCGCTCACTCTGAAGACGCTTCCCGAGTGGAAGAAGAGCTCGTTGCCACTCGCGTCCTTCGAGCGACAGCCGTCAGCCGGTGGAGGAGCGTGGGTCATGAAGGGAGTGGTCGTCGTTGGCGGCGGAGGGGGAGTCGTCGTCACCCACGGAGGACGTTCCTCCAACTCTGCCGGTGACAAGGTTGTCGTCGTCGTTGCTCGATACTTCTGAGTCCGCAAGGATGTCTAGAAGATCTCCATCTTGAGGAGAAGAGAAGGACCTTGGTGAGGGCGGTGGACTGGACGGTCTCGTCGGGCAGAGGGAAGAGGGTCGTCGTCGTTTCCATCGGAACTTTCTTCCGCGTTTTGTGCGTTGGCGTTGGCGACGGCGGCGTCGGTCGCTGAATAGACTGAATGGGAAGAAGAAAGGAGACTCGCACCGTGGGAGAAGACGGAGAGTGGACGACGCCTTGCTGGACTCGACGAGAAGCCTCCTCCTCTCTCGGGGAGAAGCCGCGCGCGTACTCCACCATCGCCTGCTCTGCATTCCCACGACTTGAAGGGAGAGAGAAGGAAGACTCACCGATGCAAGGATTGTTCGGAAGCATTGTGCTCTGAAGAGAGCGGCAATGAGAGTCGGCGAAGGGACAGTAGCAGGCCGTTTCGAGAGCCGACGCCCTGACGGTGAGCAGCGAGCGTCGACAAACTTCGAGATTCGGCGCCACACAGCGTCCATCTCTCACAGGGCAAGCAGAGAAGAAACTCGAGTGGTCATAACTGAGTGCCTTCCGTTCCTCTTCTCTCTTCTCTTACCGACAACGGGCATCCAAGTCGCATCTCCTCAAGGCTTCGGTGCAAGTCGGCGGATCGGGGGGCGAGGAGTAGAGGCATTTGGGATAGAGGAGCTCCTGCAAGGAAGCCATTCATCGACGTGGTTGTTGCTTTTTGAAAAGAGAACTTGAGCGAAGTGGACGCACTCGGGGCGACGCCAGCTTTGTTCTCGGACCTCGACTCGCCCCCGCCACCGCCCTGGGGACCTCTTCTCCTCCTCCTTCTTCTCCTTCTCTTCCAAGAGAACTCTCTCCTCGTCCTAATTAACTTCGTTCCCTCTTCTGGCAGGGCCCTCCTCGGACTCCGGCCGCCCTCAGGACACCTCCAATTTGGGCGATTTCTCTCGATGCAAATCCCGCGCGCCACAAATTCAATCGCCCGGCGGGGGTGGGCAAGCCAGAAAAGCGCCGCTCCCCCCACCTCGACCCGGCTAACCTGCTGACGGAAGCATTCCACGTCGTTCACCGAGCAGTGACAGAACATCAAAGCCTCGACCAAGGGACGCGGCACATAGCGAGCAAACCGCTGCAAAGCCTGCAATATCTCGGCATAAAGATAGATGAGAAGAACTCACGGCGGCGCAATCGTCTCTGCTGCAATGCCCCGAGGGGGGACAACGGACTTGCACTTCTTCGAACTGCCAGCGACAAACGTCTTTCATGCGACAGTCTCTCGTCGCCGCTCCACAGGTGGACTCTGCAAGAGAGCCGAGGCCGAGATGAAGGCCGAGGGCGAGGGCGGCGAGAGTCCTCACCGCCCTCCACATACTTGGCACGTGGAGACGCGCGCGGAAGGCGTCCGCCGTGCGTGTCGTCCCTCCGCTCCGCCCGCCCTCTGCCGACTGCCCTCTCCACTGCAATACTCCCAACTTCAACCCCTACTCTCTTCTCCTTCGTCGTCTTCTCTTCTCTTCGAACTCACCGAAGGCGTTGTCTGAGGCTGTGTCCACGAAGTCCTCGCTGTCCATTTCCTGAAGACATAGTCGTCTCTCAAAGGATCTCGCCTTCCCCTTCCCTTTCCTCTCCCCATTTCCATCCAGATTCACGACTAACCATTGAGGAGCGGCCGTCGAGTGAAGTGGTCGGATCTCGGGAGTCCAAGTGGCCGCCGGAGGAGGCTGCACCTGGTAGTACGTCGAGTTCCTGTGGTTCGGCTCTCGAGAAGACATCTGGTGGTGGTGAGCTGAGTATCTCTCGGTGGAAGAAGAGGAAGGGGAGGAGGGCGAGTAACGGGTCGAGTCTCGAGATTCCATTTGAGGGCTTCTTTCTCTGGGATTCTCATAAGATGTTTGAGGGAGAGTTTGTCGACGCTCGTCTCGATGAGTGTGGCCATGTTGTTGATGAGAAGAGGAGGAAGAAGGTCTCTCCTCCCAATAAGGAGTCTGTCGAGGTGGCTGCAACTGCTCGAGGACGAGTTGCTGTCTCCGGAGTTCCTCTTGATGCTGTCGAAGGATCTCCTCTCTTCTTCGCAGTTCCCTCGCCCTCTCCTGTCTCTGCAGTTCTTCGAGATGTCGCTGACGTTCCTGGTCGAAGGGTTGTTGGTTCTGATACAGCATCTCTTGTCGAGTTGTCTGCTCAACATTGTACTCTTCCTCGTAGCGAGGTTGTGGGGGTGCTGGCTGTGGTTGATAGTGAGAGGCGAGTGGTCGATTCGGTGGACGATCGAAGTGGCCGACGTAGACTCCGTGAGCTTGTGCCGCATTCTGAGTGTCGCCCGCATTGGGTCGCTGGTTGACTGGATAGCGAGGGGCAGGCAACATGACTGGAGGAGACGGCGCTGGAGTCGTCGTCGTCGATGAAGACGTCGTGGTTGAAGGAGTGGTTGTGGTAGTAGTCGAGGTGGTGGCTGTTGTGGAAGGAGTCGTCGAGGTGGAAGTGGAAGTGGAAGAAGTCGTCGGCGCAGGAGTAGACACACCGTAACGGGCGACGGCCGCATTGAGGAGATCGTCAACGAAGGCGCCTCGACCGGGGAAGGGCGTCGGCGTCTCGGAAGAGAGGATCTCATCTGCTCTCTTTCTTCTTCTCCCTCCTCCCTCACTCACAGATGCATTTGTTGAAATTTGTTATGAGGCGAACATAATGACAATCACTGTTGTTGTTGGGGCAATCACCTGCAAGTGGAAGAAGAAGAAGGAAGACTTACAAGTGCCAAGGCCGGTCCAAGTGAGTCCCTCGAAGGCCTGCCAGCAGTTCTCCCTGCAACCTCCTTCTTTCCCCTTCTCTCTCACCTGTCTGTCATCTTACAAGCATTCTGGGCGTCCACATCACAACTGGAGCGGAAGAGAGCCCAGAGTTGAGCACAAGCCATGTGACCGAGACAGACTTCGTGCAGCGCCACGCGACAATCCAGAGCTCCTCTTCCATCGAGAGCTGCTTCTCTTTCAGAAGAAAGGGAGAGATTGACGCACCTCGACTCAACTGTTGCTTCCATTGTCTGACTTGATCTGAAAGTGGCGTCCTTGTACTTCTCCGAGTGGTCGTCTCCGCCAGAGGAAAGAGTCCCGATTCTCGAGCGAAGTCTTCGAGACGTCTCTCGCAAGGATGCTCCCAGACCAGATGACGGAAGTGCTCGCAGTCACCTTGTGAGCCTGTTTTCTTTCTGTCTCTTAGTGGAGGTTGACAGACCGAGGACGTCGAAGCAGGCGCATTCTGGATCGGGGAAGAAGTGACGAAGCGAGCGGAGGAGGACGACGCAGTTCGAAGGCGAGACGGCGGAGCAGTCTGAGAGAAAAGAGGGCGATTGCGGGCACGGGCGATAGGGGTTGCATGAGTGCCCCTTTCAGGCTCTTGAGGAGAACAATTGAATTCCTGCGGCGACGCCTTCGCCAAGACGCCGTCGCCTACCGATTCGTCCATCCGAGGAGAGTAAAGACGAAGAAGGAGAAGGTGGAGGAGAAGGAGAAGAAGACTCACAAGATGCCTGATCTCCGCATTCTCGTTGGAAGTGGTTCAAGAGGACGAGACAATTGGAGTCCCGAAGACAGAGCGAGCGGAAGTGCAGACAACTGTCGAGGGCTGCCACTTCTAAGAGGAAAGACAACTGTAGAAGGAAGAGAAGACTCACGAGGGACATACTGTAGAAGGAGAAGGAGGACGAGGAAGACGAAGGGCATGCGGGCGAGCGGCTAGCCCGGGGCTCGCCGCCTCGACGAGTCTCTGACAACTGCCTCTATTGATCCTGCACTCTCTTCTTCATTCTTTACTTCAATTCAAACGACGGCACCTTTCCTGGTGGAGGCCACTCGTCTTGCATGGCCCTTCCCCTTCGCTCTCCTTCTAAGCCCGGCCTCACTCGAGCATCACGCATTCCGCGCTTCCTTCTTCCCTCTCCATCCATTCTCTTCTCGCCGCACAAAGCCAGCCGCCTCCTACGCGGCCGCGAAAAACGAAACGCTCAAGAGGAAGAAGCGGCGACTTGTCAAGCGCCGGTGATCGGAGCTCGGCAAGAAGCGAAGCGGCATGTTCGCGCGTCCTCCGACCACCAGCTGTTCCCTCATTAGTCGTCTTCTCGCTGCCGCCACAGGTGTCGCCGATGTGTCTTTATTCCACGATCGTACACAAAGTGAGAGAGCCTTCACAACGTGAAACATCAGATCCAACGGTAGAAAAGCACAATTAAAACGAAAGAGAGGGATTGGGTCAAGTTGCGATGAGGATTCAATCCATGGTCTCCTCGTCGTCGATCTTCGGAGCAAGATAGAAGCGAAGGTAGCCGTTGTCCTGTATGCCGTACTCCACCACCACGGGCACATCAGAGCAGAGCGACAGACGAACACGGTCCGAGAGCGAGGTGGCCTTCGTGAACATGTTCATGTACTTGATGGAGAAGTTCACGGTCACTGGCTCACGCACTTCCAGAGTGACGGCCTGAAAGAAAAGCTCGAGAAAACGATGGCACGAACCTGAGACTCGTCATCGCTGTTGGCCGAAGGACTGTAAGTGACGACGTTCGAGCCCGAGTCTCCCTTGCCACTGAACGTGATCTGGGCCTAAATCATACGAAATTCGCCTATTGTAGAAACAATGCCTTGGTGGCGGTGATGCTGAGCGAGTCAGAGAAGGTGGCCAGATCACGGCATGTCTTCTGGAACTCAGCGGAGGGCATCTCCACGACGCAAGCGTACTCCTGATCGGGAATGCCGAGGTGCTCTCCGTCGATGTCCATCATCTTCACCGTCACCTCCTGAGTCTTGTCACGCTTCGTGTCGCAGAAGATGAAGGCCACGGAGTCGCCCTCGCCCTCCTCGTAGCGAATCTGGCACGTGTCATCGTTGTTCGCGCACTTCAGAGCCTTCGACATGTTAGCAAGGCTCAGGCCGAGGTTGATCGTGCGATCGCAACTGAATAAATGTCATTTAGCCCGTAAACGGCCTTCATCTTACCGGTAAGTATCGAAGAGACCGACTTCGAGCTTGAGAGAAACGAGAGCCACGTGGGAAGAGTCCATCGCCTAAACGGCGATTAAAGAAAACGCGGATGAATACCTGCAGGCACATGGCATTTTCGGAGCAATCGAAAGGCGCATCCGTCACAAGATCCTTGATGGCTTCAACGATCTTCTTCAGGAGAGCCGCGTTTGAAAGCTTCGCCTCGAACATTGTCGAAACAATACGCGATTGCTGAAACACAAACGACGATTCAAGGAAAGCAGCATGTAAACGCGCAAGCAAAGCCGCGGAAAAGACAAGACAGGAATGAACACGACCAACTCCGTTCCCGCATTTTTTGGTGGCGCCAAATTTTCGCGCGCTACGCTTCGTGCGCACCCTCAAGTTTGAAAGTCTGAATGCCACCGTAATTCGCTCTCGCTGATTTTCTAGCTTTGTACTTGTGGGCACACAGGTGTTCAGCTAGAAGAAAAAGTGCCGGAACTGTCCGATGCTCCTCTTTACGGCCAGACGGCCAAAAATGCCTTGTTAACTCAGAGCTTACTAACGCTAACTGCCTGTGTAACATATGATTATTTTGTCATAGAAATATCGCAGGGGTACTGAACGTTGGGGCCCGACAGAAAAAGCTCATCGAAAGTGTTTATTTACCGACAAAAGACGAGGACGAAGAAGGAACTTGCTTTTTATCGAGCGAAAGAGCGATTCGATGAGCTTTATCTATAGGGCCCCAACGTTCGGTATCCGAACGATGCCGCAGGAGCTTCGGATTCAGGCTAGCCCATCCAGAACGCCGTAGTAAGGTCCGACTTCATGAGTGATTTTGGCGGTGGAAAACGCGTTCTGTGCATTGCGGTTTCATGAGAAGTATAAAAATCGAAAATTTTAGACGCGAGCTCCCGCAGCGAGCGCCTCAAGGCGCGAAAAGTGCATTCCGAAATTCGCAACTTTTTCTATCAGCCGGGTGAAACCGTCAAGTGACTGATGCTTTCGCTAGCCGCTTGCATGGCGTTGCAATGTGCAGCAACCCGGTGCGACTACGCGGCAATCGATTGCGCGCATATAAGGACTAATTTCGACCGGCCGTTTTCCCCGTAGTCGCGCCGGGGTTTGGTCAAGGTGCCTAAACCTTGACGAGCCGGCCTAACACGCGGTACTGTAATAATTCGATACCTCTGAACACCTGTGGGGCAACAACAACTGTATGGAGATTTTGACTGAGGAAACTTCCAAACAAGGAAACAAAAAGGTCTCAGACAAGATCCGGAACACAATGAGAGTGCTGTTAGACGCACGGGTAGTGGTGTCAATGTTCGAAAGCCCAAGAATCTATTGAGCACTTCTCAGTAATATTTCAGTTTGACTAAAAAGACGCGTTGTATGCGAGGAACTGGATGAAACTTTAACAATAATGTTTCAACAAAAAACTCTTCAACAATAACAAGCAACGAGTTCATTGAGCCCTTAGCGTTTCCGTTGTTGCTTCACCTTCTTCTTCAGATTCTCCTCACGTCGATAGGCTTGGTATGACTGAACGCTTTCCTTCTTCCTGCGTTGTTTCAAGATCTGTTCCTTTGTTTTGAGCTCATTTCGAGGTCCGCGCGATCCACGTTGGTTGTTCTTCTGATCCTTGAACTTCATCTTAAATTCACGGTTGCTTCTCGGAAATGCAAAAAAAAAGTGCACGAAGGAGTTTCTGAGACGTACCGGAGCTCTCGTCGGCTTCTGAGGCTGAGAATCCTCGTTGTCGCCGTCACCATCGCTGTCATTTGCAAGGCCCATTTTCTGCTTCTTCTGCCACAATTCATATCGTCCACTCTTATAGCTGGCAGGCAACCATGTACCATCTTCCGTGCGAATCTTCTTTTTTGCCGGGTCGTCGCCAGATCCACCCACAAACTTCTTTAGCTTCCGATCCCACCTGCAGAGTTAAGATTGCGGTAAAATTCTGACCGACCTTGGCTTATTCTGCTGCCTATACAGGCCTTTGTCGTCATCAGCAGAGATTTCAACCGCAGCATGCTTGGCTTGATCGTAAAAAGACGCCTTCTCGACGGCCAAAGCTTTCTCCGAATGATGGTCTGGAGCAGAATACGCCACGAAATGGGCTTCCTTCTCTCTTTCCTTTTCTTCCTCTCTTCGCCGCTTCTTCGTCTTCTTTCGAGCTACGTCAACGACGGCAGTTGTTGCGTTCTAGAAAATGGAAACACCGATAAAAGTCTCACGAGAATGGTGTCCTCAGGTATTGCGTCATGGAGATGTGAAGAATCGTTTCCGTTATTTTCTTCCTTCTTCATGGATACAGCTCGAATACGCGGCTCATGAGCCTTACGCTTCTCTTTCATTACAGCTGAAGGCACTTGTTTGCTGCTAGCGTGGATCTCGAAGATTGTCTATATCGGCATTAGAAATACGATTTCACATACAGCTGATGGACGAAACTTCGAAATCGACTGAAGAAACTTGACTCGATCTTCTTCTGATTTATCTCCACGGAAAAGAGGATGGAAAGCGCAAGAGAAAGCCTTATCGCGAAGCTCTTCCTTTGATCGTCTCGCAGACTCAGCGGATGGTGGTGGTCGAGTTCTTTCATACTTGCTCATTGCGTTCACGGCCTTTCGCTTCAACTCCGTCTGAATGGAAATAACAATAAGAGAAAAGTTCTCACCATGTCCTCGTTGCCGTCATGAACCGACTGCAGGAAGTCGACTTCAGAGAGAACAGCAACGTCGCTGACACGTCCAATCACGGTTTCCTTCTGCCAGTTCTCAACAACCGCGTCAGCCCACTTTAGAGGCTTTCCGAGAAAAAGGAACAGATCCACCAGATATGGTAGTTCATCGTTGCTTATAAGCGAAAATGCTGTGCCTGTTCGACCAGCTCGAGCAACGCGCCCAGCCTGAAAATAGTTGATTCAAACAATCACTTACTCTATGAATAAACAACTTAGGCCTGGGAGGAAAGTGATAGTTGATCACATTATCGAGCAGGGGAATATCCACTCCTCGGGCAGCAACATCAGTCACAACGAGAACAAGCGTTTCTTTGTCGCGGAATCTGAAGAAATATTGCAATTCAGAAGGAGAGGCATACCTGGCCACATTGATCTTCCTAGCTGTTGTGTCAAGCTGAGAGTAGACGAAGGACGTAGGAATCCCGGCTCGTTGAAGAATGGCGACAATGTGCTCCACGTGCTTCATCGTCGCACAGAAGACGAGAGTTTGTTCGCCTCGATCAACACATTGACGCAGAAGATACAGAAGAATGGGCAACTTTTCGTCAGCTCGGCAGCACAAAAAGGCCATCGAAAGATTTTCACTGATCTTGTCATCCACATCCAAACGAACTAAAGGAAAGATAAATGGAGACAAAATCAGATAAGTACATACCGAGAACGGGATCTGAGAGTCCTGCACTGGCAAAGTCGACAAGAATCTTCGGCAATGTTGCGGAGAACAGCAACGTTTGTCGGCTTTCAGGGACACGCTTCAGTACTTCCTAAAAACTCTTACTCGTAGCTGCTTTTTTGAAACTAACCGAAAGCTGGTCTGCAAATCCCATCTCGAAGAGGCGATCCGCTTCGTCAAAGACAACATATTGGACACAAGAGAGACGAAGATCCATCTCGACGACCAGATGCAGCAACCTTCCAGGAGTGGCGATTACACTGAACAGAGATAAAACTAAAGTGTACCATACATATCGGGATGACTATGAACAGTCGAAAATTGTTCCTCGATACTATCGCCACCAACAAGGACGGCACATTGCAATCCCGTGAAACGACCGAGCTGCAAGAACACAAAAATGAGCAATGAGCAAACACCGAACTTGCCTCTTTCACCACTTTGAAAGTTTGAAGGGCGAGTTCTCGTGTGGGAGCAATGAGAAGGGCCCGAGTCCCTTTTGTGTCGCGTTTCTTTAGCTTTTGAAGCATTGGTATAACGAAGGCCGCAGTTTTGCCACTTCCAGTCCTCGACATGGCCACAATATCCTTGCCATCGACGATGCACGGAATAGCTTTCCTCTGAATAGGTGTAGGCTGACGATATCCTTTCTTTTCCACACCCTTGAACACGGCATGATCCAAGCCTAAGAACATTTCAAAAGACTGCAAAAAGAATACCCATGCTTTGCCATCCTCCAGATCTCTTGTCTTTTCGATTCCTCGCCTGACGAAGACGGGAATAATCTTCCTCTTCGTCGCTTGAAGGCATTTTCTAAATCGGAAAGTAAGTTTAAAACGAGGAAGAAAGGACTCTGACGGAACGCAAAAAAAAGCACAAAAGAGGAGAAAAAAGAAGACCCCATTAGCGCGCAAACTGTACAGTCGCGGACTGTTTATTTCATGAGACTGAAATTTCGCATGTGCTTGCTAGCACTGTTTCATTTTCAATCTATGAAAAGTATGTAAGGCCTCATTGAAACAGTTATTGCTAAAAGTTTGCGAAATTACGATGGTTAGAACTGTTGCCACCAGTTAAAACTGTTGACGTGCATTGACAATAATCCCTGTGATACCTTATAAGCGCAAAATCTCCTTGAGTTGTGCCAAGATAATAATTTCAGATCAACTGAATGCATTGGAAGGCGAATGTTGCTGGGCGGGGCTTGCGCGGCACTTGCCACGAGCAGCATTGGAGAAGCCGACTCTCGTTCTCTGCCAGTATACTGCTTGCTCACGAGGAGGCAGACATCGCCTTGTTGTTTGTTGCCAAAACAAGGACATAGTTTATATTTTTAGTACTTACTAAACTTTACGATATAAAATATTCAAATGGATGCAAAATTCAACGCTCTTCTGCCACCAGCTGAAGATGTGGAGAAGCACAAGTCAAGTACAGGTAGCTAACTACAATCTTTATCTCAGTATTTCTTGTGAAGATGTTTGAAGTTTCTCTTTACCTAATTGTAAGTTTCAGTGGCTGTGGCAAAGACTCGGTACTTTGGGGAAGCTCTTCGGATTGGTGAAGAAGAGGCTCGTGATGCCCTTCTCCGGGAAGCCAAGAAGCATCGCTACTGGAGAGAGGCTGCTGCTAAGCGAATGCAAATAGAAAACTTAGAACACTCGTCATGCTTGCAAGTAAGCGATCTTGACTAGTCAAGGCCTGTTTCCAGTATATTCTGGAGAGTTTTACTGAAGCACGCAGTACTATGGACGCTCACGAAGCATATACGTTAGGGCAATTCATTGGAAGTGGTGGCTTGGAGCCTGGTGCAAGTGCAATGTCCACTTACAACAATCCCTGGGATTATGAAATTCTACCTCTCAATGAGTTTGTCGACCAGGTATGTGAGGTTCAGTTGAGTCATCACCTAATAGGTCCGTGTGCTGGAAATGCCAGGAACAAGCAAACTGAATCCGTGCAAAGGCTGCAACGCTGAAGGCTGCATGCACTGTTTTCATTGCAGAGGCTACGGAACGGATAAATGCAACTTCTGCAGGTTTTGCTACTACAAGGAGAATATTTTGCAGAGGAACTGGGATGAAATCCGGAGTCGCACATCCCGCTGTATACACGCATCCTATGATTGCTACATTTCCGCATGTAAGACAGTTGTTAGTCGTGCTAGTTTGCATACAGGCCGACTTATCACGCGGATACGCCAGTTCCTCAACAGCAATGGTTCGTCAAAGTACTGGAGACGCATATGGAGTTGGAACGCCTATGCACTTTATGTCAAAGACTGGCGTTCCACCGCCTGGGCTGGGTACGCACGATTTGTGCTACTTTTGCCATGGTCGTGGAATTCGTGAGTGTTATCAATGCAAAGGAACGGGCAAAAAGCCTTGCTCGGCTTGTAATGGCAGCGGAAGCACGCGCAACTTTATAAAGTTAAAAGTGTTCTTGTGAGTTGAAGCTTACTAAGCTATCTAGTCGTTTAAGCAAGGTCGAGCGCTCAGAATTTTTCACTGAATGTTGTATTCCGGCGAAGCTGATTTCACGGGCAACTGGAGCGGATACCTTCAGTGAAGAACAACCATACGTTAGTTGTTTTCTCAAACTAACACCCTCCAGGTTTTACCCATCACAAAGCATCCCGTCAAAGAAATTAATGAAGTAAGCAGGCAATTTTGCGCTAGCCATTTGCAACAATGTATGGGAGTATCAAGGGTGATAAAGGTATGTACATCCTTACAAATGTACTAAAACGTTTTTAGCAACGGCAGCAACTTATCGAGATTCCCATTGTTAAAGTCTCATTTTCTCTAGGAAAGTCCCGCGGAGTATATTGGGTGTATGGAAATGAGAGACTTGTCTATGTTCCCAAGTACCCGTCAAAGTGTGCCATTCTATAATTCTTGTGATCTCTTTTGTTCATTTGATGTCATGTCTTTCCCCACAGCATTTAACCAATCAATGATGTGCAGTGTTTTTTTTTTATAAATAAAGCATCACGAATGATTCATGATTAAACTGACCAGAACAAAAACCTGTATTGATTACAGAAAAAAACTACATGTGATTATAACATGTACGCGGAGTAGCCTATAAATTTTCAGACAGACAATGAAAAAGTCAGTATTTTTCCTTCTTAGTTTTGCAACAATTACTCATACGCAAGAAGTGTGTATATTTGATCGCTCATCGTTCTATTTGACACTTTTAAACCAGTGTCCGTTGCATTTCGACGATCGCTGTGTTAGTCCGCTATACGGATATCAAAACCTAATGCAATATTTCTGCGCTAAATCAGGTTATTTCGATAAATTTGGATTATGTTTAGACTTTCCCGGATCGGACGTGACGGATGTTGAATTGGTGAACGCTTCAACTGTATTAGACCTACTTCACAAGAGAGATTCTTACGGGCGACCATGGTGTCTTTTGGCCATGTTCTATCAACCTGGTTGTCCATTCTCTGCTCAACTCGCTCCTGCATTGAACATTCTTCCCCGAGTTTTCAATCCATTAAAGATTGTTGCCGTCGACGCCAGTGAGCATTCAAAGTCAGTTTAACCATTTTATCTGATTGTGAGTGTTGTTGATTCAGACTGAATTCACGATATGGAATAACTGGTACTCCAACTGTCTTCCTTTGGGTGGACGGCATTCCAGTCGCGAGAATGGAAGATCGAACTCTCAATCTAACTGGACTGGCATTGTTTATACAATCTGCTACTCTTTTGGAGCCGCTACAGAAAATCACTGATGTTTCAGTAGAAGATGATGTCGGACCACTAAGAATTCAGCCTGACGTATTATCAGCAGATCGCTATCTTCTCGCTTCTTGGCTTGTCGTTATTGGTAGTATTTTTTATTTTGTTCCACGAAGTCAGCATGCCCGGTTGTTACTAGAGGAAGTCCTAAGACGAGTCCGGGCACTCACATGACTGTATTGCCCCTGTGTACATCATAATTGCCTCGGGTATTGTTGTGATTCTGTTCTTATCGATGCACATAAACTTTGTACTTAAATACTAGAGCAAGAAGCAAAAATGATGGCTTCTCGAGGCACGCCATCATCATGCTGTCACAGCTCTTTTTGCGAATCGTTTGACGGATCACATGCATTGAGCACATTGAAAACCAGTTTGTGGTCTCCTTCTCCTCGACCGCAGATTCCACTGCGTTGGTCCTTCCTCGTCCTCTCGACCCTCGTCGAAATCGATTCCCGCCTTCAGAACCCGTCATTCTCGGCCCATCCATTTTCGAGCGTGGGGAATGTTCCCGCCTCCTCAAGGTTGCCTAAAACAGCCGCGGCTAGTAGTTCTATGAATTTCTTAGATTTTCGACCGTGAAGTGTTAGAGGGGAAAGTCGTCTCATGTCTCCAAAAGATTGAACTAATTTGTTCCGGTCGAAGGGAGATAGAACGTCACAGCAGCAGCCCCCAGCTGCTTATCACTCGTCTCATGGAGTGGAGGAGGGCTGCCCCATCTTCTCACGCCGGTTCCCTCCTCTTCATCTGCAAATTTTCACGAGACGCCCGCGCATTCTTGGCTGGCTATTTACCGCTCGTTTTGTGTTTGCGTAACGTGCTTTTTATTGCGGCGATAATTGGCGCATCGAATAGTATAAGTTGGTAGTGTTGCGAAAGAATTGTGTGATGTTTTGTCGACCTTATCTCTTGAGAAGGTGACAGTCTGGCGAAGCAACTGCCGTCCGGGGAGCCGGCTTCAGCAGAACGAGTTTCGTCGCGCTGTCGTGCGCCTTCTTCGTCGTCCGCGACCCCCTGCTTCCGCCGTTTTCGGCGCGCTCATATGATTCAACGTTGGCAGGTCCATTTCGCGACCCTCATTGTTTATTTGGCTCGCATTGCGTTGGTGGATCACCCTTCTCGGCGCGCGTCCCTACAGCCTCTCTTGTTTTGAACGTAACTCCGCTGCCTTGGCCAAGTCGCTTCCCTGAGTGGACAAGACAGACATTTTCTGGAATTGCCGCACTAGCGCACTGGGCTAGACACCTCCATTTTTGGAAAAGGCTGACGCTCGTCCCTCTTCTTCAGCCGCTTTCCTTGCTTTTTATCCGCTGCATCGATTCTCGTCCGCGTTTCAGCGCTGACGCTGATGCTCCTCCTCGAGCAGTTTCATTCCGTTCCGTTGAAAGGCGGCGCGTGATGGCAAATGTTGGTGTAATTGCGCTGTATAATGCTCCTCTCTCGGCGTCAAAGTTCAACGGAATTTGACTCAGCTTTGTGCCGCCTTTCAGTTGCTTCTATGCGTCATTTGCTATCTGCTGAATTTCGCAGTCTTACTCTCTCACCCGACCCCCACTCAAAACTCAACCTCTATTCGCTTGCCGAACATGACGACGATTATGCGGTGAATGGCGGTCGCCGGTCTTCCCCCTTATCCTGGCTGCCACAATTACGTGCGCGTGGAAGTTTGCCTCTCGTGTGTGCGTTCACCACTCAACTTTCGTCCACGCGGTTGCTCTCCAGCTGGAGCTCGGGGAAAGTTAAGAGTGTCGCACGTGTCACCGCGACTCTCAACTGGCACAAGGCCCCATCTACGCACGTTGTAATGCTGCCTCCGGGTGCGACGCCCTGCGTGCTGCCGCCCGCTCAGCCTTGTTTTCCCCGTCATTCACCATTGCTCGCTGTGTCTGGGAGGCGAATTCGCGTTGGATCGTTTCGTGGCGCGAGAGAGTTCTGTTGATAGAGCACGTTGCTTGTATTGGCTGCTTTCAGAGAGATGGTGTGTGGAGAGGAGGAAGGGGAGGGAACACTGCGGAGAGCATGCGGAGGGAGCAGTTCTTCCACGCACTCCTCCGAGGAAGATGAAGCAGTCGGTGACGATGGACTCGCGGCTCCCCTCCTCCGATCTCCCACCGGTCGAGAAGTTCGGATCGATCTACCTGTCGATAGACCGTATGAGAAATATCCACCAGAGGTCGTTAAATTCATTGTAAGTTTCTTCTTGCCTTGTTTAGAAGTTTGGATTTCAGATCTCATTTGCACTTCTTGCCTGTGCTGCATTTATGGATGTCGTTGTACTTTCTGTGGTCCACGAGCGAGTGCCACCAGGTCCTCCCTTGCCTGATGTCTTCTTCGATCTTACTCCTTATAATGAACGGGCCTTGGAATACGCGGAGTACTGCATGATCTCCAATTTCGTGCTTATGATTCTCCTTACAATCTTTCATCGGCACCGATTCATTATTTTGCGACGAATTGGTGTCATTGGTGAGACTTTTGTGTACTTGAAGTATAATTGACGCTTGTTTAGGGAGTCTTCTCTACGCCCTTCGTGCTATCACAATGCTCGTTACACAAGTTCCTGTCGCTGATCCAAACTATTATTGCTCACCAAAACTCGGACCTGGAAACCTTACATTCGGACACATTATCACGCGAGCTCTCGAAGTTGCGGTCGGCATGGGCCTCAAGATCTACGGGAAACATACGCTTTGTGGAGACTACATCTATAGTGGTCACACAATTGTGCTCGTCGTATCTGCCTTATTTATTGGCGAATGTAAGTTCTCACTGATTATTGATGTTAATGCTTTGTGCAGACAGCCCCCGGAGATGGAGACTTCTTCATGTCTTGACATGGCTCGTCGCCTTTGCTGGCATGGTTCTTCTCGTTGTTTCTCGAGGCCACTATACCATTGACATTGTCATCTCCTACTTCGTATGCACAATCATTTTTTGGGCATATCACACAATGGCGGCCTATCCACAACTTAGGGTTTGTTAACATTTTCTGCTGAGGTATCTTCAGGTTCCTACCTCAAACAACCATCTCTCACGAATGTTTTGGTTCCCATTGTTCTATTACATGGAGAGAAATGTTAGCAAACCAATTCCCAGAAGGTGAGAACTTAGCTTTTATTTGTACTCTTGCTTTAGATTCGTGTCGCCACTTCCTTGGTTTCGTCAAGCTTTGCGGCGGTTGAAACGAAATCAACAATGACGGTGGACACGTCGTATATTTGTACATAAGAAGCTCATCGTTCGCTTTCACCACAAGGTGCTTTTTCTTTTCACTTAGTCCTTGAAGACCCAGAGATGTTGAAATTCTTCCACATTGTTAGATGCCGTTGAGTCATAGAACTAGAATGAATGTGAATGATGGTAGCCAGAAACACGGGTCGTCTCTGCTGGGTTCTCTCCTCGAGACGTTGACAGGCCTTGTCACTCACTCTCACTGTATGTATGGAATCTCATGCGTGTATTCTAGACGCATTGATCATGTGATGTAGTCTTCTTGCGACATTGCCTCCTCGTCTCTCCTGGTCATCGACAAGTTTCCACATTCTTACCGGTGTCTGAAGTTGCTCGCCTATTTCTCTCTTTCTTGCCCTTTCATTTTGAAGAATTCCTTCTCTCGAATCTATACTTGCCTTGTGTAACCGAAGCTCACATAAAAGATGAAGCCGATAATTCGGTTGATTGAAGACAACGGTCTCCAGGGACCTCCGTATATCGAGCCTGTGCATGCAGTTAATAGAACTTATCAGAGATTATCTCTAGCATGAGATTTGTGCGAAACCCTTTTCATGAGAAGGCAGCGAAAGGTGCCGAGAAAGTGACGGAGCCATGGCTGAAGGAGAAGATGGAGGGCCTCGTGGCGCGCATTGTCGAAGAAGCTAGAGATGACGAGGCACTTACGGACGGTGAGGGCCTTCTGCCCCTTCATGTCTTCAGCGGGCCCTTATGTCGGCGCTTCGGGCATGGCCTACGCTCTCATCAAGGCCGCTGTCCACTTGAGAAACGGCAACGAGTTGCTGAGAGAGGCTGACAAAGTGCTTCGAAGAACGTTGAAACTGAATGCCGCCAGAGCAGCTCTCAAGGAAGCTCGCTTTCTCTCCGGCCATCTTGGTCTTTACACGGTAAACACGGGACTTCTTTTTAAATGTTGTCAGATCTGCATCCTTCGAGAGAGGAATGCCGATTTGGAAGCTCGAGTTCTGGCAGCAGGCGAGGCGGCAGCCCAGATCGACTTCCCCAGTGACGAGATCTTCATTGGTCGTGCAGGATTCCTCGCGGCAGCTCTTCTTCTCAAGTTCTTTCGCTTTCGTAAAGAGCTATTGTTTAGTGAGGAAGTGGCGTCGATTGTGCCGGCGGACACCATTCGTCGTGTTCTGTCGGCCATCGTCGCTTCAGGCAGACGCTATGCAGCTCTCTCCCGCTCACGCTTTCCTCTCATGTTCGCCTATCACGGCTCGGAATATCTTGGAGCTGCCCACGGACTCGCTTGCATCCTTCACTTCCTTATTTCGTAAGAGAGTTTCGCTCACATACAAAGGTTCAGGTTTTCCGAACTTCTTGAAGAGAATGAATTACTTCTTGTGAGAACGGCAGCGGAGATGTTGGTTAGTCTTCAGGATGAACGCGGTATTTTCTTCGTGGTTGTGTGAGTCACGTCTCAGGCAATTTTCCTTCGTCGCTTCGTGAAGGATCTCCAAAGAGAAAAAGCGAAGAGGACGAACTTATCCATTGGTGTCACGGAGCTCCGGGAGTCGCCTACCTCCTCGCGCTTCTCTACCTCAAGTTCCACGAGCCTAGGCATCTTCAAGTACTTTTTCTCTTGTTCAAAGCTGTTGAGTCTTTAGGCATTGCTGCGCGCTGGAGAACTGGTGTGGGAGCGTGGAGTTCTGAAGAAGGGACCAGGCATCTGTCACGGCGTGGCCGGATCTGGCTTCGTCTTCCTGCTCATCTATCGAGTGACTCAAGACCAAACTTGGCTACTCAGGCTAGTGTATTACCAACTTCGAAGACTTTTTGCAGAGCCAAGACCTTTGCTCGTCTCATGTTCGATCCAGAGATACGCTCTCAACAAAGGACACCGGACAGTCCGTGGTCGTTGTTCGAAGGTTGGGCTGGCTCGGTCTGTTTCCTCGCTGCTCTCCTCGATCCTCAGCGAGCCCAGTTCCCCTTGTATCATATCCCGAACTCACTTTTCCCTCACTGAGACATTGTAGAGAGTGTACAAAGCATGTATTATTTGGAACTAGAAGAGAAGAGGCAGTTGTGAATGGCACAATTCCACAAGGAAGCACCGCAGACACCCCAATACCGTAGCCAGCGGCGTTCAAGGTCTTCTTCCAAAGGGGGACAATTTCACTTTCCCCGCGTTCAAAGAAGGCGCGATTACAATAATCGAGCGTTGCACATTCTGGTCAAAGAGAAAAGAAGAGGATGAGAAGGACGAGATTGTCTAGCAGACGACAGAGGATCTCCATTTCTGTCGTTGTTCATAGTTGTCTGTGGATGGATAGCGTCTTTCCCTCTGCAATGCTTCATCTGCTCGTCGTCTGGCGAGGGCGACTTGAACGGCGCCGTCTCGCCGCTTCCTGCAGCTGTCTTCCTCAAGGTAGTCGGGTCGGGGGATGAAGGGCTCGCAGCGCGGCGTCGACCGCGACCTCATCTTGTTGATCTGCGGACGCAGGTTGACAGCTCTCCCCGGGACACCCACCAAAGCGTCGCGTTCGCAGCGGGCTGCCTCGTGCTCGAAGAGCGCCGTCTTCGCGCGCACGTTGGACTCGACGAGGGAGCGGTTCTCCTTCTCCCAGTCCTTCTCGTCCACCATCTTCTCCACTCGATAGTCCGTCTGTCGATGGCGACTTCGACCTCGTTCCGACCTCTCGGCGTTGACTTTTGGTGGATCGAGTCCGAAGAAGCACTCGGGCAATGGCTTGTCGTAATTCTCTGAGAAGACTCTTCGACGAAAAAAGACTGACCCTCGTTGCGCAGGCGATGTTCTTCGTCCTTGACCCAGCTGAAGTCGATCTCAGAGGAGTCTCCTTGCTGATTCGTCGTGCGCGAGGAGACGGAGGAGGCGTAGTCGTCGTGAAGCCTCGCCTCCTCGGACCTGTTCCTCTCTTCCTCGGCCCTCTTCTCAGCCACGAATCGAGGCGATAATCCAGGTGATTGGGGCGCGGCGACGCGAGGAACCCGTCCTATCAGAGGACGGCGACTGGCACTTCCATTTGCATGCGAGGGCGGCGCCGTCCTCGGAGACTCGCGCGTCTCCTTCGAAGAAGCGGATTCGAGCGACGATCGGCCTCGCGGTCTCGTCGACGAGCTGCTGCAAGCGTCTCATTCTTCTCCCTTCTCCTCCCTTCTCTTCTCTTCGAAGATCCGAGCAATTCAAGCGGATTTGCGACGCGAAGAACGAGTCGCTTTGAAGAAGACGAGCAAGACAAGGAGGGACCTGAGCGACGAGGGGACGACGCCGGAGGGCGACGCCGTCAAGGGAGAAGGTCTTCCGAGGGGAGAGCCCAGTGGAGGTCGCCATCCTCGAGGCGTCTCGTCGAAGCGAAGCGCCCTGCAAAGGGAAGTCCTCGCGCACAATGGAGAGGCTTTCTTCTCGATGACCTCGAGAGGAGAAGAGGCGACAAAAAAGACGCCCACCTTGAGGGGCGACGAGGCGACAAGGACCACGGGTCAACGAGACAAGAGACGCGACTCACCCTGAGAGGTCGTCCACTGAGAAGGCTCGTGCGAAGGGAGCGTGGAGGGGAGGGGGAGGACGGAAGGCCGGCAGGGGCATCATCGCCGGGACAAGTCCTTTCTTCATCAGCTTCTTGTGTCTCTTCTCCATCTTCTTGAGAGTTCGAGGAGAAGGGGCGAAGGCGAAGCGAGGCGGCGGCTCCAAGGGAAACTCATTGAGGGAAAGACGAGAAGAGCGAAGTTTCCAGCGATCGGAGTCCGAGGGAGAGGTGAGATAGCCCGAGTCGGCTTGGTGGAGGGAGAGGAGAGAACGGCCGAGGGCAGGGGGATAGGCATTGTAGAGGGGCACGTCCACGGGCAACACGTGCGTCCGGGGCAGCGTGTGCGGCTGCGAGGACCTGTTGCCCATGGAGGGAATGCAGGGAGGGGATGGGCGAGGGGCGGGAGCTGTCAGGCCTCCCCAAACATTCCTGTTTGCGATACTCGACGACGGCGTGAAGCCACAACAGAGACCGGCACTCTCGCTCCAATTAAGAACTGAGAGGGCGGGGGTCGAGGGGGAGGAGCAAGGGGAGGGAGCGAGGAGACGAGGGAGGAGGCCGCGCCGGCAGGTGCGCCACGACCTTGGACGAGACGGCCGCTATGCAACTCTTCGCTCGTCGCCGAAAAGGGGAGGCCGGTGAGGGGAAGGGGAGGGGAGGAGGGGGAGGGGATGTGGAACAGGGAACTCGGTCGGGGCGACGTTTATCCTTCGGTGACGCTTTGAGGACAAGGAGGAAGACGGGGAAAAAGGTTCTGGGAACCGCGTCGTCGCCTCGGAAGACACAAATCGGAAATTGAAGATGGAAAGGGGAAGAAGAGAAGGGGGAAGAGTGAGGATCTGAAGGAAATCTCTTTCATGGAGTGATTCGAGAACTGCAAGAAATGCGAACTGGAGAACTGCTTGTGAGGAGGGACGGGCAAGTCAAGGAGGAAGGAAGTGAAGAAGATGTAGCTACTTGGTCTTCGAGGTCTCTCGTTCTAGTCAGCTCGGCTCCTTCGAGGCGAGAGGCTGCAACTCGCGCTCGTCCTTCACAGGCTGCTCGAGTTCCTCGATGGTCTCGGGCAGACTGCGTCCCATCGTCTCGGGCAGAAGACAAATCGTCACGAAGGCCGCAGTCACGGAGAGAGCTCCGAAGGGAAGAACCATGTAGATCTTGCCGAGACGCGCCACCAGCCACATGGAGATGTACGAGGCCGAGATTGCTCCAATCTGAAGAAGAGATTGAAGAGAGGAAGAAGACTTACACGGGCGATCATCGAACAGGCTCCCATGGCAGAGTTGCGCACGACGGTGGGGAAGAGTTCGGGGGAGAAGGTGTAGATGCCGGCATAAGTGCCAGTGATGGCTCCCTTCGTGATGAGGAACTGCGTGAGGGCCATCCACGCAGGCGCTGCAAGTTCTCCTTTCTTCTCCTTCTTCAATCACAAACATTTCTCATCAACGATGAGATTGGAGAAGAGACAGAGACCGGCGATGAGGAAGCCTCCGCCGAGGACGGCTCGACGTCCAACACGGTCGATGGTGAGATAGACAATCGCGAGGGCGGGGATCTCGACGAGCGAGCCGAAGATGAAGTTCACATAGATGTCGCCGCCCAGCACATTGGCATTCATGGCGAGACCGTAGTAGACCATCGAGACGACGGGCCTGCACACTCATATGACCTTTGGAGACCCACCAAAGGAAGAAGACGGCGAGAGTTCGCCTGCGGAGTTGCGAACTGCGGAAGAGATCGAAGAAGGAAGACTTGGGAGCATGTGTGGTGGTGGTCTTTTCTTCTTCCGTGTCCAGCAAGTCCCACCATTCATTTGGGAGAGTCGCCTGAGAATTGAAGTCTCCTCGAATGAGAAGGAAACCTTGTTGATCTTTGCAGCCTTCTGCAGAACGACATCTGCCTCTTGATAGCGCTTCTTCGAGACCAACCAGCGAGCGCTCTCTGGTACAATCCTTAAGAATAGAGAGAAGGGAAGAGGAGAAGATACCACCAGTAGGAGAGGAAGAAGAGAGCGGGCGAGGCGATCACCAAGTGAAGGATCTGGTAGTTTCGGATGAAGTAGGCCTCGATGCCGAGAAACACCTAGAGAGTCTTCATTGGAGACGTGGAGACATGCCTGTCCAATGGCGAAGAAGGCGCCCGTGATGACAGAGGCGAGTTTTCTGTACTTGGGACCGACGAGCTCCATTCCGATGACGACGGCGATGACAAAGATTCCGGGATGAGAGAAGCCGGTGCCTGCTCGGAGAACCGCGTAGAGTGTCCAATGAGGGACAATGGACTCGAGAAGACCGCAGATGATCTGCACGACTATCGCGATGAAGAAGACCTTCTTGCGACCAATCCTGGAAGATTCTCTCTTCTCTCACATCAACAAACTTGTCGCCGAGGACTCCGAAGATGAGACTGCCGGCCATTTGGCCCACATAATAAGCTGCCTGCACTGTCGCCTTGATATAGCCTCGTTCACAGATAATGTCCCACTGAAGAAAGATGGAGGGGCAGAGGTGAGAACCTTCTCGATGGCGGACAAGGCGTTCTCGGTGTCTTTCAAGTAGCGAAAGCCTTCCTTGCAAGGCGTTGCCACTCCTTTCTCATAGAGGGAGCATGCTTCGAAGTCGCAGCGATTCTGTCCTTCAACTAGCCGGCAGCTGTTCGTCTGCTTGAGAAGAGGCGAGTCGGCATAGAAGGGAGACTGCGAGGACTCTTGCGGGAGACGACATCTGAGACGTCAGGGGGCGAATGCGACTCGCCTGTGGGAAACGGGCACCGCGGCGAACGTCCATGCAAGCGCGTGCATCGCCGTGATGATCGTGGGCAGACAGACGAGCACGAACTGGATCTTCTGATATCGACCCATCTCGCCGAGATGCGTGAACAGAAGCTCGTCGAACTTCATCTTCACGTATCCGGAATTTTTTTCCTAGACTGAAGTACACGGCGTTACTATAGAGACAAAATCGGACTATGAACTCTCGACCTAGCAGCACCAAAGACACACTCTAATGACGGAGGGTTACCATTTTATACAAAGCACATAACTTCTTTGCTAAGATTTAATACGGAAAAATTAACACAACAATTTGGAAAGCGTTCATCCAGAGTCTGTACACACTGCACTAAGAAGGGACAAAAGAAGAAGAGGGGCAGGGGAGGGTCCACCCAGCCGCATACATAGAGAGATGACGTCTTGACAACCCGTGAATGCTTTTGCGCTAAATTGAAAATCTTTGCGTTGGCGCGCTCTTGCTCAAAAATACTCAAAGAAGGCAGGCGAAGCGGAAGAAGACGGGGTGGTGAGGGATCGAAGAGGTCTGGGTGGGTGTGGGAATCCCAGCATGGAAGAAGCTCCGATCGATCCCGCACACAACCTCAACTCGACGTGAAAGTGAGAGCCCCTCTTCAACAACAATAGATAGACTTCCGCCCCGCCGCTTTGAGTCTCGTCTCTGCCAGCAATGCTCATACAGTCATCCTATCGCGTCATGCATCGCCGTCCCCACGAGTCCGATCAATGGAAGGAGAGAGGGAAAAGAAGAAGACCAATGTGTTGCATGAGAAGAATATCAGATCTTGCGTCGAGACCAATCTTTGGGCTTCCAAATCAGACGATCGGGATCAATTCGCACTCGTTTGGTGTCTCTTAGTCGCTGACGATACTTCTCCACCATCTCCGTCGGCAAAACAATTATATACTGTCCTTTGTAATACTTGTAGAGATTGTGCTGCTAAAATGTCTTGATAAGAAAGAACTGAAAAGAGATTCAAACTTGAAGTGTTGACATGATGTCTTCTTTGCGAATGCTAGTTTCCTGGCTTAACTCGGCCACCGATATTTGCAATCTTTCTCCTGTGGTTGTTTCTTCTTTATCCTTCTTCTCAATTATCTTTTCAATGACGGTCGTCGACCAGAAACTACGATAAGACAGCTAAATCAGAACATGAAAAGCAGTCAACTTCATACCAATCCTAAATCCGACAGTGGCTTCTCAGGGCTTCCAGTTTTTTCTTCAACTTTTGACAGCTCATAGCTGAATTCTATGAGTAGCCTTCCAAAGCCCATCTTTTGATAAGGAGGTAGTACCAAAATACAAGCTACGTTGTATTCATCAGCTGACTCCTTTTCCTGAAACAAACTTCATTAAAATAGAAGAAACCAACCTTGGAGAAATAGCCTACAATGTGAAATCCACTATCATCTCTCTGCGTCATAACGTAGAAGAGAAAAGGGTCCGTGTCATAATAAAGCGTCTTGTGATCCAGAAAGAGTTTTGCCAGAAGGCAGAGATTCTGTGCGTAATTCTGTAGCAGTAAAACTTGATGCCAACAATAGAAGCTACCTTGTTTTTACGACCATCGATTTCAAAGAAGGAGAGATTTGCTGATCGGTATATCTCATTTCCAGGTGGATGCTTCAACTTGCATTTCACCTAAATGGTTGATCTAGCTGTGAATGACAAATGTTACTGAATGACGCTGAAGACATTTTGAACTTTTCGAGAACTTTAGACAGAATTCGCAGAGGTAAATGCACGGCAAGGAAGTAAGCTCCTGGGGATATGGCGAGAAGTACCAAGGCTGCATCCGATACCTAAGGAGTGTGAGCCTAGTGATGCTTCAAATACCTGCCCAATTCGATCATCTCGATGTTACGGATACGCGTAAGTGCATCTTCACTATGGCCAACCATGCTCATACTTCCTCGCAAGCTCGGAGCAGTCGGCGACGATGGTGGCACGACTTCTTCCTGCTTGATGTTTTCCATTGGATCAATGACGGGAGCTCGACGCTTCCTTCCAGGTCCGGAAGAAGGCAACTTTTCGACTTCTCGGTCTCGATCGGGGGATATACTGCCACTACGAAGCACATCGTCGTTGAAAGAATGTAAGCGCTTACCTCGGTGGTTGCTCAGCAAGACGCATAGCGATGCTCTTTTGTCCTTTTGTAGGTTTTCGCAGCGTCCTGACGTCCACTCTATCGGGAGTGACCCATTCATCCAGACGACGATTGCATCCGATGAAATGCACGTAGAAACGAAGAGCGTCGTCGAACCTTCGGATGGAAACGATCTCCGCATCTTCTAATCATAAAGGACTAGTGAGAAGGGCAAGAGAACGAACTGAATTCATTCTCGTCTCCATCCCATCGCACCATCACACGGCAGCCCTCCGTGATCTCGTCCATGTACCTATCGTGGCCATTCATCTAAACTTCGTGAGTCTGCTCAATTCCTCCTCGATATTTCATGGTTAACAACCATGAACTTTGCACGCGCTGATTTAACAAAAAACGATTTTATCTTATAAATCAACGAATAGAATCTCACTGCACTAAATGAAACACAGGTTTGATGTTACTAGATCATCCCGTTGCAACACTTTTATATTATATAAAACAGCGTCGCAGGATTCGGACCGAGTCCACGGAAGGGCGTAACGGAAGGAATAAAGTACGGAAAGATCTAAAGTTAGGGAACACGTAATGCTAATGAGATAACTTTGGGAGGGAGGGTGATCAGTGACAGGAGAAGGCAAGTGGAGTGCGCTTCTTCAAGTCTATTATGGTGAGAGATACAAAAGAGGGCCTGAAGAGAATGAGGTTGCAAGGAGAGTCGTCGCACTGGGCAACACTTTCAAAAGGCAACGCAAGTTAGAATGAAGAAATGCCCTCGAACGAGTACCCAGAGCATTTCCGGAGAAATTATTGAGCCGGCGCCGCGGATCCATCTCCGATTTGCTCGATGAGCTCGTTGATGACATCGCGGAATGCGACCAAACTCGTCTGCGGGACCGCGATCGACGTGCGGAAACTGCTCAACTGCTTCACCTTGAACATTACTCCATACAGATCATCTCAACAAAAATCTACCTCGCTGATGCGTACGAAAGTTCCGTTATCATTGCGTCCCACATCGAAATAGAAAGTCTTGTTGAGAGCGGCTCGCAGCGTCTTCGACTCCGGAGTATCACCGCGAGCGTCCTCGGCGAGGTAGCCCTCAGCGTGCTTGTCAAGCAACTCGGTGAGTGCGTCGCGCAGATCCGTGAGACCCGAAGCGGGAATCGCCACTTGCGAGCGCGTGTTCTGGTTCTGGTTGCTATTGTGAAAAGACAAAGAGGCTCACCGGACCACGGCCCCGAGGCAGGGACACGGTCTGCGCCACACGCAGGAAGCGACCACGGGCGTTCTCACGCAGGTCAAGGTAGTAGCGACGCGATTCGAACATCAAAGTTTCCGACTTCAGCTGCGTCGAGCCACCAGCCTCAGGCTTCTGTAATTTTATCTCAAAATGAGCTGAATGCACACTTACAGAATTACCCTCCTCAGGCAGAGTTTTTGCAAACTCGATGAGGTCGTTGAGATGGTCTCGGAAAGAAACAGCCGCCGACATGGAAAGTATCAGACGACTCTTGTGTCCGGCTCCCATCTGAAAACGCTTCTTGTAGCAAATAATCTAAGAAAACTCCGCGGGTGGGATGACACATAGTCATTAGTGCACAGATGATGGGAAACGCACCTCGGCGATCTTCTGCAAGTTGAATAATTAATTTAATTCTATCATGAAGAACATACGACAAAGCGTCCGCGAGCGTTCTGCTTCACGTCGACGTAGAAGCGCTTCGCCTGGACTTGCAGGTGCTTGCTCTCGATCTCCTCCTCTCCAGCACGCCCGTTCTTCTCCTCTCCATCCGTGCCACGCTTCAGTTCTTCTTCCGACATCGTATTACCCCTTCAGCTTGCCGCAATCGGACCAACACTCCAACCAGCAATCTTACACTCGGCGCCTGCGCGCTTCGTTCACTCCAACTCCTGACTGACCTGAAAGCGTCTCTTTAGACATGTTTCACGAAGTGTTTGAAAGCAACAAGTAACACAAAATAATCGACAAACAACAACAACATGAAAATATAGCGCCAAGTTCAAGAATAGTGAGCCAATCGCGGCGAGAAATTCGGCGCGCACTTTCAAATCGAAAGGTCGATTACGGTAAGAGAGAGGCGCATTTTTTCCATGATCGATGCTGATCGGTGTGAGACGAGTGATTCCATTGTCAGCTCGGCACACACGACGAAGGCCGAGGAAGGGCGGACGATGTTTCGTCCGTCTCCAATCATGAAAGGAGGTGCGTGACGCGTCCCCTCGGAATTCGCCATAAATGGTCGAGATTGTTTGTTGACTCTCGTGGAGGCTCTTGCGCGGATTGTGAGTCCGGAAGGGGGTCTCAGGGTGGAGGGCAAGGGGCACTCGTGGACGAGAGCCCTATCGATCTCGCCCCTCCAATCGGTCCCCCTCTTCCCTCTGGATTTACACTCAGGAGGGTGAGGTTGGTGCGAGAGCAGCGGGTAGTGTCGCGCGTGTCCTTGCTCTGGCTACTCCCTGCATATGGTCCGTCTGCCAGATGTGAGAGTCTTGTCTCCTTGTCCTTCTCCCTTCTGTCTCCACCCACTTCGAGTCATCGTCTATTCCATTTGTCGAGGCTCGCCCCGGCCCACGAACAGCTTCCGTCGTGCGGCTTGTCGTTTGCGCACGGGTTTAGGTGCGGGCCGAGGGGCGTCCACTACCTGCAAGGTTGCCTTCGAAGGGAATTCTCTGATGGCGGCGCCGTCTTCTGCTAGAGCCTCTCTCCCCTCTCCCACCATTCAAGACCGCTCTTTCTTCACGTCTTCCCCTCGAGGTTTTTGCAGTGTCTCCTCCCTCTTCGTAGCGCGACCAGCGTGCCAGCCTCGGCTCTCCTCTCCCCTCTCGTCGACGGTCTCGCGAGTAGGTGGCGGGGGTTGCGCGAGGGGGGAGGGAGGGGCGGGGGGCATGCGTCTCTCGGCGGATTACATTGCGTGTCTCGCCTCTCAATGGCGATGAGTGACCCTCTGCCGGACCGACGATGCCCACTCCCGCCCTTCGCTGTTGCTCTTTCCCTCAATAATTATAATAATTACCGTAATCCGTGCGTATGATTCGCTTATTCGAGGCGGCTTCCATCAGAGGACGAAGGAGAGGCGTCTCATTGTGTCTCTTCCCTTTTCACCTCTTCCCTTCGATGGCAGCTCCACGACGAGCTCGAGGCGGCGTTCTCGCGGGGATTTCCTGCATGGCCGCGTGCAATCTGTTTGCGAGCCACCTGCCGGGTCTTTGTGGGCGCCTTGCTTGGTGCTGCCTCCTCGCCCCCTCGTCTTCCTTGCCCCTTCTCCCCCTTCTTGTTCCCTTCCCAGCCCTCTGACTCAGGCTCGCAGCCTCCTCCTTCTCCCTTCTGATACCAACGCGCAGAGGTGTAAAAGTCGCTTTGGTGACCCGCAATTAGCCAATTCGGGGAGGTTGTTGTGGACCTCCCCTCGCCCCCTCGCGTCTTCTCTTTCATCGCCGACCCCATCAGTCACTCCGATAACACACGCGGATTCTCAGCGAGTGGTCGCCTCATTTGTGGAGTCGATTCCAGGATGGACAGAGGGCGTCTCCTCCTCCCTCTTCTTGTCCTCCTCCTCCCTGGCTCCGTCGTCGCCCGCCTCGACCCGATAACGGTGTCCGTGGGTCAGCCGTGGGAGTTTTCTCTGAAGAAAGGCTCGGTGGTTGTGGATGCGGGCGGCGAGCAGCTTCCCCTCTGGGTCGTCATCGAGTCCGATCGCATTCGTGGCATCCCACAGAGAGGCGACCTCAGCAAGCATTTCTTCAAGATCTCGGCACCGAAGGAAAAGGAGCAGGTGCGCGTCCATGTAACTGACCCCGATCGCGTTCAGGTCCTAGAGGTGATTGTTAAAGAAGATGTCAAGAACATGTGTGGAAACGGTGACACGTTCTGGGTGGAGGTCCCCTATGTGGAAGATGCTTCCCTCGAAGGACAACTCAAGGCTGTCGACGAGGTGAAGGAGGCAGTAGAGGAACTCCAAGTGGAGGACCTTCGAGTGTTGCCAGAGGGAGAGAATCTCCGAGTGAGTCATTCCTTGATAAAAACTCTCCCAGGTGAGAAAAGTGATGGAGGAAATCGGACGAGAGGAGAACTCGAAGCAAGCCTTCACCGTCTCCATTCCAACTTGCAACTTCGAAGAGGCACAAGAGACGTTGGCAGACGTCATCTCCTCCGAGGACTCCCGGGAAAGCGCCTACGTGAGTCTTGTCTCCTCGATGAAACCTGTCAGATTGTGCGTGGTCGTCTTCTCTCCCGTCAACAGCGTCGGGAAGAGGTGCAAGGTGGACTTGGTGGCTTCTCGACAGGAGAGCCCGAGGACCTCCTCCGCACGACCACTTCGAGAGCTCGCACAACGAAGCGTCGAGCGAATAACGAGCCCGTTCGTCTGAACTCGTTGCCCTCACTGCAGTGTGTGAGGTGAGTCCCGAGGGAAGGAAGAAGAGGGCGGAAGGGGGGAGGGAGGACGGGGCGAGGAAGGGCGGCGGCGTCTTTGTCTCGACGGGCATTCATCGTCGTCTTCATAATTAATCAGCAGCTGCTCATTGCGGATTCACAATTCGGGGACACGCGAAGCTTGATGGGAAGAGGGGGGAAGAAGGGGAGAAGGGAAGAGGAGACGCCACTTGCAGGGGCTCCGTCTGCGAGATGGACATCCCGGCGAACACTTTCGTGGACGCCGAGGACGGAGACACGACGAACCTCTCCCTCTCAGTGCAACCTGACGACAAGTGGCTCTTCGCGGACAAGACTCGTCTGAAGGCGTTGCCCCTCGAGGAGGGCGAGTTCGAGTTCCGTCTCGAGGCCCGTGATCGACAAGGACTTGTGAGTTGCTTCTTCTTCCAAGAAGTCTCTTGTAGATGGCCTCTGCCCCCTTCCGAGTGCAAGTTGAACAAGCAGCCCCAGTGAACCACGTCTTCGTCTTCTCCCTCAACAAGCCTGCCCAGAAGCTTCTCTCTCAGCCATCTTCCATGTTCAAATTCGTGGAGCGTCTCGCCTCGGCCCTCAAGGATTCCTCTACCAGTAGTATTTCTCTGAGGGAAGTGGCAGCGAATGGAACAGCTCACACGACGGTCTCCTGGTCCAACTCCTCCCTCTCCGCCAAGGTATCCATCCCTCTTTCTTCCACAAGAAGGCTGCAGGTGTGTGAAAGACCGGCGATCGAGGCGATTCGACAGAAGATGCTCACGAAGAACAAGATGAGAGTAAGTGGAAGAAGAGAGAAGAAGACTTTGCAGGTGCTCGTCGAGTTCATTAGAGCCATGAACGAGGAGTATCACGTGAGCGGTGTTCAACTTCACTTCAAGGGCTCCTGCGACGATCCGATCCTCAAGGAAGTCCTCACCACACCGAGTCCCACGGTCGAAGAAGTGGAAGAGAGCGGCCTTCCCCTCGTGGCTCTCCTTGTCGTCGGAGTGCTCCTCTTGCTGCTTCTCCTCTTGCTCCTCTGCTGTGTGATTGCTCGTCGACGCTCTGGCAAGGCTGTCAAGAATCGCTCGACGGATTTCGAGACGAAGGGTCAACCCGTGGTGTTCCCCGAGGAACTAGCTGAGGATGAAGCCGTCGCAACAACGCCCATGTTGGTGCGAGAGGAGCGAGCGCCTCTCCGTCTGACCCAAGTGGACAACCCCCTGTACAAGCCTCCTCCACCCCTCTCTCATGCCTCCTCGCCTCGCACTGTGTCTGCAGCCTCCCCCGCCACTCAGCGATTGCCTCCTCCTTATGTGCCGCCTTAATTCCTCTTCTTCTTCTCTTGAAGACAACGATCCGAGTAATGCTTTCCTCGTGCTTTAGCCTTCGTTCTCTCCATGTCTCATGTTCTCAACGGCGAGGTCCATGTCTTTGGTCTCTTCTTCTTTCTCTTCTCATAGTCTAGAGAGATTGTAGTTCTCCGAGAAGATTCTTTCAAGGCAGGGTGTGCATCTCTGTCTCTTCCTTCTCTTCACTCCATGGCCACTCGCTCCTTCTCCTTCTCCTCTTCTCATTCCCTGAGTGACGACTCTCTTCTTCTTGTCCATCCTGCCTCTTCACTCGCATATTCTCTGTACATTCTTCTTTTGTCTTCTCAACGATGAACGTTGCAATTTGATGAAGCAAAAGAGACAATGACAAGACAGTGTCCGTGAGGACTAAAACATGCAGGAACAAGAACTCCATTCTCCTCTTTATTCACGGGGGTCGAGGGACGAGGCGCTCAGGCGGCGGCCTTCTCGAGTTCGATGAGCTTCTTCACGCCGTCGTACATCTGCTTGACGGCCTCGAACTCGGTGAGGCCGAGGCGCTGCTTGTTCGAGATGTCGTAGGTGCCGGCGGCGCTCTCCGAGTGCTCGCCGTGGATGCCGCGGATCTGAACTTCTTCCGACTGCCGCTCGCCGTCTACCTGCAGTTTGAGGCCGTCGCAGATGCTCTTGAAGTCGTCCTTGGCGCTGATCTTCGGCAGCTTGATGTGCACCGAGGCGCGCACCGTCGTGCCGAGGTTCGTTGGGCAGAAGGTCTGTCACCTTGAGGGGAACTCGAGAAGGAATACCAGCCAGCCGAGACGCTTGTCGCGGGCGAAGGGCGTCTGCGCGGCGATCAACTTGAGACCTTTGATGAGACGCGCCAACACCTAGAACTCCTCTTCTCAGGGGAGAGAGGAGGGGAACCTCGCCGACATTGCCGCCGGGCTGCATGGAGATGATGCGGAGATGGTCCTCCTCGTTCACCCACACGAGGAACGTCTTCTTGTCGTTGTGGAAGATCCCGCGACCAGTCGGCCAGTATCTGAACCCTTATCTTCTTTGGGGAACTCGAACCGGCAGGCATTGGCAGTTTGCAGGAAGCGGTCTCCCTCCTTGAAGAGGAAGTGGTCAGCAATGAGCTGGTCCTGCGTCGCCTTCTCCATGCCCGTCAAGGGGTAGTAGGTTCCCTTGAGGTCTTCGTCCGTGATCGAGGCAAAGACCTAATGCTTGAAGGAGAGGGAGACTCTCTCTCGCCTTCTTCATGCGCTCCTCCATGTTCTTGTAGTTCGCCTCGGTGAGACAAGGATTGAAGGGATAGCCCTGGAGGGAGCGACCACAGCGAATGCGAGTCGACACGATGAACTTCCCCTCGGGGTCCAGGTTCGGCAACTGATCGATCTTGTCCTCGCCCAGATCCATCGGCGGCTGCGTGTCCGTCGCCTTGAAGCCGTTGTGGTACTCCTCGATCACCTAGACCCCCTTCACTCCGCCTTCTCCCTCCTCGCACCGGATTGAAGAGCTCAGCGAAGACGGTGTAGCTCTCAGCGTCAGGGGCGTAGAGGCCGACCCCCGAGTCAGGGTTCGCCACGCCGCTCTGGATCACGTCGATGAGCGTCGCTCCCAGCTTCGTGCGACGTGTGCGAAGCTTGTCCACGACCGCCTTCGACAGGTGCTGCAGAGGAAGGTGTCCGTCGTCGGAGGAGAGAGAGACCTTCTTGAGAAGGCTCTTGCAGTTGTCGTCCTTGGAGATCTTCTCGTAGCCCTCGACGATCTTCTTCTGCACGTCCGCGGTGGCCATCGCTGAGGGAGACGAAGAGCTGGTTGACGAAGCGAGAAGACGAAGCAACACTGTGGACTCCCTCTCAAAACGACGCCTTTTATTCTCTGACCGAGACATCTGGATGAGAAGCGAATCTTGTGGAAGCCATGCGAAGGCACTTCAGCAATGAAAATTGGAAGATCTTGCATCTGATCCTTGTCAGAGGATGACCCATTTTCAGCAAAGTCTCGGGGCAGAGCGGCAGGATGAAGAAGGCAGCGGTGAGTTTTCCCCTCTTCTTTCTCTCAAGAAGAGTAGCAGAGCAAGGAGAAGTCGCACTCGAGGAAGAGGTCCAAGATCCACAAGAAGGGAGCGAGCGGCGAGAAG
>JAQIXL010000078.1:0-61834 GCA_034700245.1 Poikilolaimus oxycercus
TCCTTTTTGAATTGGGCCGGAAAACGGAAAAGAATCATTGAAAGTCAAAAAAGTGCCACTACTTCTCCGGACTCCCATTAGTAGGCAGGAAAAGTTTCCTCGAAGTTTCGGTGCGTGCAAAATTGCCATGCCGGCTTTTCAGTCAGAAAAATACTCAAATTGTCAAGCGCAGAAATGTTCGCTTCCCGCAACGTGCCGGCCGTTGAGTATGAGGAAAGTGCGCGTTTTTACGACGGGTTGAAGGAGAAAAACACCAATGATACGCCAAACACACCATTAGTGCTCACACGCGGGCACGGTAGTAGTGCCGCACTCTTGCACACCAAGGCGACAATTACGCGTACATTGCGATTTCGCGCCTTCGAGTAGGGGAAGGAGGTGTAAGTGCCGGGTTCAGCACGCTGACCGCGAAAGTCTGAATGAAAGGCGGGAGGGGTGTCCGAGAGTAGCCGCGCCGGACGCGTGAGGGGCGACTCAAAATTAGCCAAAGGAGGAGGCACCCGTGCGTCTCGAGCTAGTGAGAGGGACTACTTCCGGTGACCACAAATGCTCGTGCAACAGCATCTGACGCGTGCATTTCGAGCGCGGAAACCAAAAATTATTCGTACGGTAATCAGAAGCTGACCACCGGAAACGCGGCGTTGTGGACAGATTCCCGGCAAGGCGGCTGGCACCGGACTGACCGGAAACTCGACCGGAAGCGCCAATTTTTGGCAGCTCAAATGTATCCAGGTACTGTAGGAGGGCGTCCTTGGTCTATTTTAGTCCTGTGGAACTTGGATCGAAGCGTCTTGCTCTGACATTTTGTCAGTCTTTAGTCGATTTTCGTGACAAGCTCGCTTTCTGTCAAATGCAGAGTTTCTGCTTACATTAGTTCCGAAGCCGCCCCTCCTCTTTCCGCCGCGCGTGACCTTTTCAACGCCTTCGGATGTCACAGAGAAGATGGCCATTCCCGGGAAGAGCTGCTTTCGATTTGAAGCCATTTGGCCGCTATTGAGTGAATTATGCTCAATTTATCGCTCTTCATCAAAGAGAAGTGGGATGGTTTTCGCACCTGGAGATCTCGGCTGAGGGCAAATTTTTACATACGTCAATTTGCAAGAATTCCTCTCCTCCTTGAGCCTCCTGGCCCCGAGAGAGACGAGGGCAGGCCACGCCCCACCATATAAGCCTCAAGCGGCAGTCAGTCGGATTCCTTCTCCAAATGTGTGTAGCCGCGGATTGTGGCTCGAAGGGGAGAGATTCTGAGAATACGGTAGCTCTTCGTTTCCGATCCCTTTTCCTTTTTCCGGATACTTTTTGGTCTCATAGATGTTCTGCTTTTCCGCTTGCCACCTCGTGCTTCTAAGACGATGTTGATGCGGCGTTCTTGGAAAAGTTGTAGATGTCAAAAGGGAAAAAACGGCTTGCTCCAGTTGCCATGCAACTCTTGTCTTCGGTTCCAACCCCATCTTCCGCTTTCCTTTTTTTTCTTCTAGGACAGGGCCTTCCCCTTGGCTTTCGTCACGTTTTGGTTATTCCAAGTTGCCAAGAAACTCACCAGCGCCAAGGTGTCCGGAATCGTTGAGTTAATCCAAAACTTCAAGTCACAAAAGGAGCTCGGTGCGTGCGTATGCGGTGTTCTGTGAGTAGGGGGATTTGTCTCTAAAATTTCCTGCTTGCCCTGTTTTGTACTCAAAAGCGGAGCACGTAGGGGCTTCCGTTGCCCAAATCCTCTTTGTCGCATCAGAATCATCATTTTCACGAGAGTTTTTGTCGTTATGTGAGGTCCCCCGATGAGCACGGTTTCGAGATTTGATCTTCGCACTGGGCAGAGCCTTCGAGCCCGCACGGGCCGCCAAGTGGAAGAAGTGCGTAAAAGACGAGAAGGAGGAAAAGGGTCAACGATCAAGTCAAAACGGGAGGGCTGAGCTCGCCGTCGAGCAGGGGTCAGCCGGTCCTTCTTGCACATCTTCTTCTCTTTCTTCTTCTCGTCGTCCTCTTCTTCTTTCGGCAATGTTGCGATTGTCTGTGTTGACCATTTGTCCTTTTCTCGCCCCGTTCGAACGCCGTCGAGGAGGCGGCGCACAGTGCGCGGTGAGGGAGGACAGAAAATTCACGCGCGCGAAAATTTTTATTTGTCCTCGTCGTAAGTTCAAGGTCGACGCTTTCGTAAAAGTGCGAACAGAAGGGTTTCACACAACGTCTTCTCTCGAGGCGAGGCGGCGGGGGGAGCAGCGACGCGTTGCACTTGGCTTTTGTGAGAAACTTGATCGGGGTGTCCCCTCTTGCGAGCGGTGGTCGTCTTGTCCGAAGACGAGCGAGGGAGGGACGGAGGAGGTGAACGAACTCGCACCGAAAGAGTTCAGAGATGAGCGAATCCTCCCCTGCAATGTCTCTGCTTTGATCGAGCTGCTCGTGACTTTGGGAGAATGCAGATGCAAACTGCAAAAATGTTCGAACAATCGGGGGCTAGAAGGTCGGTTTAGCAGCAAAGATAATTTTCAGTTAAGTTTCATTAATCAGAATTGTAATCTCGCTAAACACAACGTATTGTTTCTTCGGCCATTCGCTTAGCATTGCATTCCTATTGAAACACATATTTTTTTCGTCGGAATTCTTGGAGAGCAGTTCATTTCTGGAAACAGCAGGCGCTCAACAGTTTTCCATGGAAAACAGAATTATCTATTATCAGTTCACAGTGCGTGAAGAGGACAATACATTCGCTTTGAAACACGCTTCATTCACACCACAAAAGTATTTCTCGGAAAATACTGTGAAAGATCAAGTGTGCCTCCCTCTTGAATTGACCTCGGTAGTCTCGCCAAGAGCCCCCGCGCGGCGGCGGCGCGTCCACTCCTCCTCGAGGAGCCCCGTCGCCGACGTTTGTTGAACCATTCAAGGCGTCGAATTGGTTCGCGGCACTTTTTATGCGTCGACGCGCATTTGAGGGCGCAAAAACCGTGTGTGCGAGGAGTGTGTACGCGCTTTCGGCGTCGCCGTTGAAGCGTAGGTCAAAGATGGTCTGTGCACTTTGTTGCGCTCTCGCATCCCTCCTCTCGACCAGCCGACGGGAGGCCCGCGCAGTCCTTGAACGCTCGTAGCCGGCGCTTGTGTTCGCTTTCAGGCAATTGGAGAATTTTCCATCGAGATTGTGATTTGCGCTATGTTTCTTTTGGACTCCAAACGAATCAATGTCGATGATGAATAATTTTATCTCTTCCTTCGACTTCAATGTGCTGTTCAAAAGTTTTCCTCATGGTGCCAAATTTACCAGCCTTGCAAGTCGCGGGATTTCTCAGAGATTTTGAGAGGTTTCAAACGAAAAGTTTTGTCTGTTTGCCTTTTGCAGTGTTAATCAGCTCCAGGCGCATTCAATTGTGAACATGGATCCACAACGTGGATTCAAGTTTGATTCAGCTCATCGCCTTCTTCAGGCTTACCTCTACTCAACGCTAAAAGAGTGACAAAAGGTTGAAGGAAACACCGGAATTATTAGAAACGTTCCAGGGGGTTTGCAAACGGCATCAATTCGTTTTAGTTTCAAGATGCTCGTTTCATTTAACGGTTGTGGATCCCGATTGCTTCGTCCTCCTTCGTGGCTTCCCTTTTGTGCCTTCGCAAGCCCTTCCTTGTTCTCTGCTCTGTTCAGCTCCTGAAAACGACACCAAGCATATCCTCTTGCAGAACTTTTTTCTCCCAATTATCCGCGCTCTTCCCTGACGCTCATCTTCTAAAATTGCGTGTAAAGGCCGAGTTCGCACGTCGCCTCTTTGATCTCTCGGTCTTCTCAATTCCCAACACGAAAAGCTCCCGTCTACCGTAACCGGCAGTCATCATTTCCTTCTCAGCCTATTTTTACGAGAAGGCCCTCGTCTCAATGGACGTGGGGGCGAACGGCCAAAACAGAAAAGGCGACGGTTGTCGCTTGCCTCGTGACCAATCCACGGCAAACTTCGCTTTTTATAAACGCGTCTCTCGTCTCGGGATGGTGTGCGTGTCGGGCAGTCGTGTGTCTTTGCTATTGACTGGACACTGTGGACAGTCCCTTCTTCTTCGTCTTCCCTTCCACCACCTCGTCAGTCCCCCTCCGCCCTTTGCTGCTCACTTGTCCTTGTCCGGTTGCCTTGAAAAACATTTACCTTCTTCTTGCCACAGTTGAGTCGCCGTCGCCACGCGTGCTGCGCGTAGCGCCACCACACATCGCGTGAGGGGCCGCTGCGCGCGCGCAGTCTTTTCTCGCGCGGTTTCGAGTACGGTAACGTGCGCGTCGAGTCACGCGGTTGTTCTTAACTCTCTCAGCAACACGATATTCTCTTGCCGATTTCCAGGCCCGTTCGGCGGCCTTCTGGCCGGATGCGCCGGCCGAGTGACGGGGAGAGCGTCGTGACGATAGGCAGAAGTCGAGAGAAGAAGCGTTGGGGTCCATGAATAATCCGCACGATCCATCGTCCTTGCCTCCGTCGTCGTCGGCGGCTGCAGCGGCAGCGGCAGCGGCTGCCGCCGCCATGTCCGCACATTTTGGCTCTACTCCGACATTGGGACCACCGCCGGGATCGTCCCAGCAAATCCCGGGTGCTTTTCAACTTCAACAACCGGGAGGCTTTCCGTGGCAGACCCCACAGCAGCAGACACCGCCGTCACATAGCGATTTGGTAGAGAGAAAAATCGATGAGTTTCATGGTTCAGGCATTTTATCAATCTCAATTGTTGGCGCAACGATTGGGCCAGTCGTTGCCGCAGATACCACAAACGACGAGCAATCCCCTGGCCACAATTGGTAGGTTTCACAAATTCATTATCTTATGGAGCGAAATTTTAAAACAATGAGATGGGTTGTTGAAGGGGGTTTTTCAGTTTCCGCCAGCGGCATGACACCGCCGATGACGGCCTCGCTTCCTGGAGGCCTCAGCCTTGGTCCATCGCCTCTGGCATCTCCACTTACCGGTCCTAATGTCCTTGCCAATTATCAGCAGTTACTTCTCGCAGCGGCTGCTGCTCAGCAGCAGGTTTGTAGCGGCCTCAGAAAGGTTATCGAGGTTCAGATGGCTGCTGTTACACAATCACCGCAAACCCCGACAGTGGCAGCTTTTTCTTTTGATCCGAATATGCAGAGGCTCCTGCAGCTCCAGCAACAACAACAGCAGCATCAACAGCAATTACTCCAACTCTCAGCTATTCATCAAGCCTTACAAGTCTGAGTGGAATTCGGAGATTTCAATTTTTTCTTCTAGGCCCAAGCAGGTGCATCAAGCCAGCTAGCCGCTCAACAGCAGCAGTCGTCACAGCAGCAAATTTTGCCACCGCCGCAGGTCCGGCCACCGCCTCAGCTTCAGCCTTCCTCGCATCAAGGTACGGTATTTCTTACTTGAAGCCAAGATTTCCAATCGATTGTGTCTGGAGAACGGGAGAACCCGCTGTCGGGGGAGCAGTTTTTGCTGAAACCTAAAAACGGATTGAAAAACTTGTGAAGCAAACACAGAGACCTCAGGGGGAGACGAGGGAGGGAGACGAGAAGAGCGGTCGAGTTGAATGTGCCTCGTGTGATCTTTGCTTTCGTTTTGCATGAAAGCGACGGCGAAACCGAAACGGGCTGCGCGACTACGACGCCCTTTGGCCAGCTGAACTCGCAGCCACAGAAAAACCGCTTCAAAAACTGACTTTTCAGGCCTTCAACAACTGTCAGCTGCAGCGCGCAGCGAACAAGCCGCCATGCCTCCGCCCAGATTGCCGCCACCTCGAGCCATGCCTCGGCCACAGCAGTCCTCCTCCTCCATGAGCAGGCCCATGCCGACAACGCCGCCGTCGACCAAGAAGGCCTCACAGCCCGGCCCTTCGCATTTCGACCCAAGGATGCCTGGCACCTCGGGCTTGTCGAGGTTTGATGGAGTGGAAAAGATTAGTAGAGTGTTCTAGGCCTTCCCCGTCGAGCTCAGCCGCATCAAGTTCGTCGCTAGGCGCAATGGTCGTTGGACCCTCGACCTCAGGCCTCGGCTCAACGTTGCTTGAAGATATCAACTTCGAAATGGGCCGGCTACCATCGAGTCCTTATTATCCAACGCATTTCATGAGGGGAACGATGATTCAGCTGGCAACGGGCAGATTGAAAAAGGTTGGTTCAACTCGAGCGCACTACCTTATTTTTGGGTGAAGTTGAGTCCGCTTTTGCCGTTCGACCAAAACTCACTTGCTGAAAATCTAGAATGCGAGCTTTGAAAGACCTCAACCCTCTAGATACCATTTTCAAAACACCAGCGCGACTCCAGCGAAGCAGTTCAAGAAAAACTGCCCCAATCCTTCTTCCTGCTAAAACATATTTCATTTCCAGGTAGAAGAGATGAATACTGATGACTTCATCATGTCCGCCTCGCTGTCCGCGTCGTTGAACATGGATTCGAGCACGGTCGAGGACATCAAGCATACCGACACCGTCTCGATAATCACCTTCGCAGTCGGTGTTGACAAGGACTTGGTGCGCCTTTCCTTCCCTTCCGAATCAATGACGGGTTACTGTAGGTTGTGATGGAGGCAATGCCGGAGCATCCGTTCTTCGTTGTCGGGCACGGCTGGTCCTCATGCCATCCGGCGAAGACCAAGGCCATCTATGGACTGATTTGCCAGCCTCTCCAGGTTCGACTGAGTTTCAATTTACCACGACTTTAGATCGGCGACGTCTGCATCTCCTTGACTCGGAAGTCCGAAGGCGATACAATCGAGCAACATCAACACCATCCAGTCGATGCTTGCTTGAGCATCAGTGAGGCCCGACAGCTCGCCGACACCGAGGCGAAGGAGCTGGCGCGGAAGATTCGGGAGAAAAAGACGGGAATCCTTGAGCCGGTCGCCGGTCCAAGTACCACCGAAGAGCCGTCGATGCCGACCCTGTCGCGACCCGGCGAGGAGGCGTCCACCTCGACCGGATTGGCTGCGACTACGGTAGCTGGCCTGCTCGACCCGACCCTCGGCTTCCCACCGCCGCCGCCAGCCCCGACAACATCATCAGCCGAGGTTCCTTTGACAACAGCGCCGACAACAACGGCGGCGCCGCCCGTCGATAGACTCACGGCGGTGGGTTTCAACTTCACCATCTGAGATGATGGTAAGCTAACACCTCGATTTTGTGCGGTATGCCATTGACATGTGTTTTAACGGAATGACTAGATAGTGCCTGTTGTCAAGAGCCAGTGTCGCGTGGACGCCTTTTTTCAAATCAAAAAGTTCCTTTTCAGACATCGCGACTGACAAGAAAGCCCTCGGGTCGACGATCGGTTCCCTTGGCGGCCAAGTCGTCAAAGGCCGAGGCATCGTCTTCTCGACCTCGCGAGGTCACATCAAAGAGGCGCCGTTTGTATTCCGCTTCGTCTTGAAGCTTGTTGTCGTGAAGACTTGTTAGAGCGAAATGACCTGCTGCTTGCTTTCCAACTCCTTCAGTCCCGCAAACGTTGCCAGTCCGATGTTCTTTCGTGTTCTCTCGAAACCGTCACGCATTGCCGTTATGGCTTTCCTCCTCCTCCTCCTTCTGCTCGCTCTCGCGCGTCTGTCTGTTGAACAACGATCGATACTTGTGTTTTTATGTCTTGGTTCGATTTTCGCACTTCTTGACACGAGATCTATCGATTTCGAGGTCATTTATTCACCTGTCCCGGTCTTTTCTTCTTCTCCTTCTTTTTCTTCTTCTTCAACAAATCTTCGTGGTGTAAGAGGACAAGTAATTCAACGATTCGACTCTTCTTCCACTTCACTGCGGTTTTCTTCTTCTTTTCTCTCTGTTTCTTCGACAAAAGGGTAACTTATGAAGAAAAGGCGGCATCCAGCGCTTTGTGAATCTAGGGAAACACTTTGAAACCTTCGCACTACTGTACTTCAGTTGGTGGTAATTGACAGTAACAAACCGTGACTGAAACGCAACATGATTTCTTCTCTTTGCCATTTTTTTCTCATTTTCTGTAGAACCACGTCCACGTTTCTAACAATTACAAAACTTCTTCAACTTGAAGTTCATTGTTTGAAACTTCACAAGTTTCAAGACAAAAAGCCACCCTCACGAACTTGATCTGTAGGCGCTGGAAATTTTCCCCTTTTCTCTTATCTTTGTGTGTCTATGTTTCAGCTCTTTCCACAGAAACTTCTCCCTTGGTCTTCGCCGCTCGCCACTTCTGCATTTTGTGATGATCGCAACCTTTTCTTCCCCTTCTTTCTTCTCTCCTCTGGCGGTGTTCTCTTGAAAACACATAACTGGCTGTTTCGCTCGCGCTGCCTCTATTCGAGAAAACATTTTCTTCGACTTCTGTCCTTCAAACACTTTGCGTTGTATTCACGTCTGCGTGGTCTTTTTCGGAAAAATTAAGAAACAACACTTTCACAAGAAATTTGGCCGTCTTGCTATAGGAGGAAACACGGTAGGCTCCGAAGTTCCTCTCGAAAAATGCCCCCGAACTCAACTTTCAGAAACAGAATGTCTCTTTCGAATTTCACCTTGGCGCGTGCTTGTCAAAGAAGTTTCCCATTTCTTCCCACTCTCTTCATTCATTGATGGTATGCTCACAGGCAGCTGCACATCTCTTTTCTTCTTCTTCTCGTTGACCTTCTCTTCATTGTGCGTCTTCTTGGTGTCACCCGCTACACCTCTTCATCCTCCTCGTATTTATAACTAGGCGCAGTGTTAGTGCGACAAATAAAGGCGATATTGCTGGGCATAACAGATTTGTGACTGTTACAACAAGACAGCTATCAACATGGCACTTCATCAGTACGACCAAGAACAACGAGAAGATACAAGCTAGAGCTACGACTTCACTCGTCCTGTATAGGACTTGAAGGCGTTGTTCTGGGCTCGAATAACGACTCCGGCGTTCTGGTCGGCAAAGGAGGGAACAGAGGAGGCGCGAAGCACGACAACTGCTAAATATTTCGTCGAAGTTTCTCGAAACCTTTAGATCCAGAGTCTGATGACATGGCCTCGACTGACGTAGCAAAGAAGTTGCCGTCGAGGTCTTGATAGGCTTGGAAGATGCACATTCGACCGCGCAGGGTCTACAAGGAATTATTCCTCTCAAAAGAAACAAACCGTGGTGATGTGACGAAGGATAGAAATCGGAAGCATGGAGAGGTTGATGCAATCGCCCTTGCTGCTGCGGATGTAGAAGCGATAGCCATCGTTCTCGACTGAGCCAATCTCGACCATGAAGGAAGACTCCTCGGCATCGAGCGCAGAGAAGTTGGCTTTTGGCTCGGGCGTCTGAAAAGTTAGTCTCTAGCAGCTGAAAGTCTCTAACCTCAGCTCGGCTGACGAAGAGATGGTGAGGGCGTCGGAGAAACATTTTGAACGTGAGAAGAGCAACGAGCACGAGAATCAGACTGAAGAGCCGCAAAGAATGCTTGTTGCGATTCCAAGCTGGTGTGAATAAGGAGCGTGAAGTGCGAAAGAAGCTCGAAAATCGGTTCACACTCGGCGCTGACGCAACAGGCTGGTGGGAAGGGGCGAGGTGTGAATGACGAAATCTTTATCAGCTGAGTCAACGACCCGAGCGAAGGCGGAAGAAGAGACAAAGAGATTGAGTCAATGACGCAAGAGGTGAAAGGCTACGGAGAGGAGATGCAAAGTACAAAGTTCAAGTTCTCAAATGGTCTTTGGCCGGTCGCTTTTAGCGATAGAGCTGCGTTCAAGAAGTTTCGCGTTGCAATGTTTCTCGTTGACGGGAACTTCGATAAATAAAGAAGGGCTGTTTTATAGATGACGCAATCCTTGAAGAGAGCCACCAAGAAACTATTTGACGACGATAGGGTCGGGTGAGCAAAATTATGAGTATTGAGCTGAGAGGAGCGTGAAACGAAGCAACAGTGACGCAATAGTTCGAAACTTCTAAAAGAGCAATTGAATTAACAGTCGAGGTAGGCCCGCCTTGTAAATCCAATCGCAAACCCGCTATTGCAGTAATGATCAGCAAAGGCACAAACATGATTCCAAAGGGAGGCAAAACCTATAATGTTGTTGACCTTCCAAGATTTAGGAACCACCTGCATGATAAGATGTCGAAGAAGATGCATTTGTCTTCGACGGCTCTTTTCTGGCAGTCGGGCGAGGTTGAGGACGGCATGTTGAAGAGTACGCCAACTGCAGAAGTTGCAAAACTGAACCGAAAACAATTCTCACGTAGCGAAAGCCATTCCCAAAATCAAAGCGACGGCTACCAAAATGTAGCCAACTCCCACGGCAAGGCCAATGGCATAAATCGTATTCAATTCGAGAACAAGAATCATGGCCGAAGGTCGCTGTAGAAGGAACAGTGTGCCTGGAGCGTGCTGAAACGTTTGTGCTTCGAAGCAAAGTTTCTTGACCTCTTCCAAGTATAAAATTAATGCCTTTCTATCGCCTTGGTCGAAGACTGCAATTATCGCTGGCGTGAAGCCTAGGAAGTATAGAACACAGCCAAACACAAGATGTCCACGAGTTTGAAAACGAAAAGTTGAACTTGGAGTTTGAGCTGCCTAAATCATGGAGATGGAGACCGCATCACTGTTAGATGAGTGAAAAACATCAAACAGATATCATGGAACTTACCTGAAATCGCCAGTAAAACGTCAAAACAATGGAGACGACCATGAATGCAATTGAGACCATGAGAAGAATCTAAACGCATCTCTGAAACGTATTTCAGACAGCAAACCAGTTGAGCTTTTGCAGGCACAAAGAAGACGGTCCACAAAACGCCTGTTGAATAACCTCCGAGGTACGGAAAATAAAGCACCGGACCGAAAAGAAAAGAAAGCATGAAGTTGAAGAGGACGCAGGAAGCCTGCAAGAGTTTGACTCAGCCTTCGAACAGCAGTACCTGGTAATTGAGTAGAAGCCACCGATAGCTGTTCATATCCGGTGAGTGAAACAGAATCAAATAAACAGCAAAACCGCTGACAAAAGCCGAAAAGACGGTGTTGATTTTAGAAATGAGCAGTAACCAGATGGGCTCTTCAAGCGAAACATGAAAGGCTTCAGCCATGTGACAGAGGAAATCAGACGAGTTCTAGCCACTTGCACTTGGACACAAATTCTCAGTGCCGGCAATTGAATAATCTTTAGCTGCTCCCATGAACAGCGATTGAAACGCTGACACCCACGTGTGCGAAAGCGCCCAACCGCAAGCGCTTTTAAAGACGGGAAAGGAATGCCACTTCGACCTTCAGAAGCTGAAGTTGGTTACGCAAATCGGGGGAGTGTAAGACGCTGTCTCGTTGCCGTAGGATTGACCTCATGTGGCTTGCAGGTGGTGTAGGTGAAAGGCTACAGCGCGTTTTTCTGACCATCTTCTTTGTCTTTCCTTGTAGTCTTATCACTCGTTCTCCCCAATAGGTTAAATGTCTCATTCCACTGAAATCCAAAACTTTTTCTGCGTCTTCCAAGCTTTGTACCATCGTGTAGCACTTCAAACGCTGATCAAAATGGCTCCAGTTTACTCGATACTCTTTTAAGACCTTTCGGGGTGGTAAATGAACCGCCGCTACAGCTCAGCAAGCGACTAAATCTCCATTTCAAGCTCCTTTTTTCGTCTTTGAAACACACCAAAAATTTTATTCTACTAGCACGGCAACCGATAAACGGAAAACGGAGGCTCCACCCGGAAAGTAACTCGAATAGATCGCCACCATGCCGTGATTTGACGTCGATACCGTTGAGTCTGGCCGAGAATTGGCAAAGAGCTGAGTGGAGCGAAAAAAGATGTAGTCATCATGTAGCCATTGGAAATGCCTGGCAGGGCTCCAGCTTACTCGATAAACGTTGTCATGTCGAAGAACCGTCGTTAAGGCCAAATGGGAAACGCTCGAATGATCTCAAGCTTAAAATTTTTCCTTAACTTTCATAGAGCGAAAGGCAATCGACGCCTCTAAGCAGCGGATTCGTTGGTGAAAGGGTGTGGGATTGGAGACATCCATATTCGTTTTATCTGTGTCCTTGCACTCATCAAAGGCAACTTCAAGTTAGCGGGCAGAGCAAACTCAAAACAGCAAATCACTTGCCCAAAATGTTTCATCCCAACGCTGAGACATTTTCAAAGCGAACTATGTGTTCTATGGCTTTGTTCTATTACCAAAACACTTCGCAGATCTTTAGCAATATCTTTTCTGAGACTTACACAAATCATCGACCGAAGAATCGGGAAGGCAACCAAATATGAAATTTGTGAGCGTCTGTTCGGAACGAATGCTTCTCAAGCAAACTTCATTCCAAAGAGTTGTAAACTTCTTGTAAGAAAGGCTTTTGAAACTTAAGAACAAATTGCCCAAAAGATCCCGAATTTTTCCAATGAAGTCAACGAATTTTACTGATGCCTTCATTTACCTTTTCTTTCTGAAACATGTTCGTTGGCTGATTTGGAGCACTGTTTTGGGAAAGTATTGTCTTTTCTCGAAACTCGCCAGCAGCTACGACAACAACAAAAACGTGGCACTTTTGTCGGTCCTTCAAGAAAGAGACTGATATTTCGCGTCCGAAGTCCTCGCCGCGTGCGCCTCCCCCGCTGTGCCGGTGTCCCTCTCGCCACACGTGTGTGTGGACTCAGCTGACCGTCGCTTCCTCATCATCCGCTCTCCATCTCCCTTCACCACAATCGGACATCTGCCCCCTCGACTCCCTTTCCACCCATCCTTCCCCCTTTTCAGCCCCCTTTCATTCTCCCTGAAAGCTTATTGCCTGCCACTTCCATGCGTGCATGCGTGCCTCCTGAAGAAAGAAGCGAGGAGCGGGGACAACGGGGTGAGTTTTTTTAGCCCAGCACTACCGGCTATCAGCCTTACACCGCCTCCCGCCTTCCAAAGTAGGTCAGCACCGAGCGTCTCCCTTTCCTTTCACTAAAGCTGTATCAAGCGGAGTGAACGAGAGGAGGAAGAGGCTGGTTCTTTTAGTGGAACACCCGCTTGAATGCGGTAAAGGACGAACAGGGGACGAGTGGCGGTAAACAGGAACTTGGCCTTAGCGTTCGCGTGACTGCAAGGTCGGCCGGCCTAGTTGAGCCACCTCCCAACAGGGCTAGATCCCCTGCCTTTCAGTGGAGAGGGGGGTTTCAGACTGGTGCCTGAAACCTGAAAGTTTGCCTGCGCCCCCGCGCGCAAACAGAACTTCTAGAAACAACACGCGTTCGTTGAGTTTTGCTTTCACTTCCGACCGATAAGGCGACGTGTCGTCCCCTCGGTGTTGATGTGTTTCACGTGCATCAATTTGTTGTGTAGCGTCTGTTTCACATCTGCATCCATTCCACCATCGACACATCGACCTTTCTCGCTCTTTCCGCGAATAACCCAGACGTTGTGTTGTAAAACTGTCGCCTGGCGTCCCAGGGTCAAATGGCATCATCAAGAATTGTGAAAGTGTAAATAGGTTTTGGGTGTTGACAAATGCTTTTTCGTAAAACGTGAGCAGGACCTTTACAAAAGAGAAGGAACGAAAACGGAAATGTGAAAGGAGGACAGAAGGTGCGGGAAAAGGATGACGATCCGCTCATCCCGCGGGAAGACACCGCGCCGCGGGACCCAAGGCCAAGGTCGCACGTGCGGCGATCGCGCCCGCTCGCGACAGCCGCGACGCCGCACGCGACGCGCGTCGCGTCGCGCGACCGCGTCCTCAAAGAAGCGCCCAGCGCCCCCGTCTTTGTGGTCGACCCTCTCGTTTCTCCAACACTCTCCACTAGAAGTGTGATCTCTAGGCGCTCGTCGCGCTCCGCCTCACCACACGGGTTCTCTCCCGCACGCGTTTTGGCCGCCGCCATGCCGGCCTCGCCTCGCCGCGCCTCGAGCACGCTGGGGACACGGCCGCCGGGTTCGCACTCTCGCGGGATTTCTTCTCTCGTCTGCCGTTGGCCCCTAGCCTCTCATGCCCTTCTCAGTCTCTGAGAAAGACTCCCTCGTCTCTCCCTCTCCCCTCCTCCCCCACAAAGCGGAAAACCGCCTAGCTAGCCGCCCCACGGGCGAGCGACTAAGGCCGATATGTGCTCTATCCCCCGTGCTTCTCTCTCTCTAGCTCGTTTCACGCGCACTTTCCTGTCTGCGCATGTTTCTCATCATACACCTCCTTCTCTCTCTCTCTTTCCCACTTGCCCTTCCCCCCGCATATCAAGGGATTAGTCTGACGTGTCCTCAGCAATATTTACGTGAACGTGCGTGTATGTGTGGGGAAGGGAGAGGAGACATTTCTCGGCCTGAGTCTCGGGTCCTTCGTCAAAACCGCCACGTAGGTCTGACGCATCGTCCTAACAAAGGGGAGTGGCAAGTTTACAAAACGCGGCGCGTCCAGAGAGCGGTTTACGGGTTTCATCGGGTTGGGGCAACGTTGAAGGTGACGCCGCCGCCGACATCGATGCCTTCCTCTTTGGCAGTCGCCGTTTCTTCTTCTTCCCTTATCATCCATTCACGCGTGACGCTTGTGTTGGCTCGTCTTACCCCGTTTCTTCTTCTTTCGACATCGCGTCTTGGAGGCGAGAGGTCGCGTTTGATCTTGTTTTTCCATGTGTTTGACCTCGTGTGTTACAGGGGTGTTTGTGGAAGATCGAGATTAAAGGGAGAGAAAGGAGATGGAAGGTGGAGCCGGAGGAAGCGGTGATGGAGGTGGAGGAGGATCTTCGAGCAGCGGAGGAGGCGACGCCGCCGGCAAGTCCACGGGTAAGGACGACACTCTTGCTCTTGGCGGTCTTCGGCCCGAGGAAGAAGAAGAAGACTCGCGCCTTTTTTATTGATGCGTTATCGGTGTGCGTGTCTGCCGGGGCGCGCGCGTCGTCGCCCCCGTCCTCGTCGCGGTTCTCCCGCCAAAAAGTTTCACTTTCGCCATTTGGAACGCTACTCGAAGACAAAAGACGCTTTCCTTTCTCCCCGTGGACTTTATGATTCAGGCCTCAATTTAGGGCTTAGTAACAAATTTCCGAGTCATTAGCGTCATAATAACTTTACCTCGTGTTTGTTACTTTCGCGCGCTAATCGCGTCAAGGCGACACTGGGAATACGTAACGCAATCTAATTTAGCCCCTGTGAACAGCTGGATTTAGCGACGATCCCACGGAAATATTCCCATAGTCTGCTAGAAACAGGTGGAGCAGGTGCATGTAAGGCATATGTAGGGACATTTGTAGCGCCCTTCAAGGAAACAAGAGCGGCTCCACCCTCACACGATAGCCCCCCTTCTAGTCACAAATTGTCGCCCTTGTACGCTTTGGCATTTAGCAATTAAGCCGAGGGTGCCTTTTACACGCGCGCTGAAAATTATTGCTTTTCACTCGGAGCGAACCCCCTCTCTGAAGGCAGTAATTTGTTCTAGTTGACTGAAGCTTGTAAAGCGGTGGGCGGTCGAAAACCTTGAAGCTTCAAATTAAATGCCCCCTCATACTGGGGGAGAGTTCGTCTGAGAAGGAAATCTAGCCTGCACGTATAGCCTTGGCAATAATCTTGGCCTAATCGCTTAAGCGAATGTGCGCGGATTCTTTTTGCTCTAGCCTCGTCCTGAAACCTCCTTCATCGCTTCAGCTTCTTCTCGCGAGCCAGAAGCCAGAAGCTAAGCCGAATGAAATTAATCCAAGAGATGCTTGCTCGTTTTTCTTCGTTGAGAAGTCTCTTCGCAGACTGAGATTGCACTTTCTGGGAATGGAAAGGAGAGACGAGACAGAGAACGTCAAAGGTCTTTCTCCCCGGCTCACGAGCCTTTAGCCTTTACGTCTTTAAAGCAAATCCTCTTCTCTTCTTGCGTAATACTAAACTTGCTCGCGCAACGACTACAGGAAATAAGGCGCGTCGTCTTCTTCATCAAGGAAATTGACGTTGAGAGCTACTTGAAGGTGGAGAGACTGCAAAGTTGCCCTTCCCCCTTTTCCGCGTGGCTCGCGCAAGCCCTCCCGCCACTGCCAGAAGGCTAATCGCTGCGCCCTGCACTTTCAGCTGCTTCTGTCCTAACGCGGGCAGGAATGATGGCGTGCACTACGCCATATTGCTACTCCTCCTCTCTAGTTACTATAGCTTCTGGTATGTTCACCTGGTCGTTTCGATTTTCGTATTGGTCACAAAACCGTATAGTTGGCTTTAAAATTATTAGTGTTTCGATGAAGTTTTGCGAGAATTTCCCCCGTGTGACCCCCGGGGTGCGAAATGTCGCACACTAAATGTCTTCCAAGGTGCTGACTAATTGCAATTCGTACTTTCTCTCGTCAGATGCCCTAGTGCGATTTCACGGCCGCGCGTGCTTGAGGGCAATGCTGCGTAAATCACAGGTGTTGTGTTGGATGTCTTGGGGGGAAGTGCGTGAGACGACGTCGTTGTGTCCCCTCTCTCTCTCCCTTGAGACTCTCGATTAAATGACGCGCTTTCGAGACGTTCTTAAAGGCGAGTTGTGGGCTTTACCTCACTCGACGTCTCCCTCTCGCTTTCTCTCACAGTGAGAGCAGCGCGTATCAAATGACGTATTTAGTGTTTTCTTCTTGTTGCGTAGTCGAGCACGAGGAGAGACGACGCTTCCCCTCCCTCTTATTTTCCCTTGCCACGTAGCTAGACCAACTTCCGTTGACGTTTTACGTAGAAGGAAAAAGAAGACTCGAGACGTTGCTCGTTGGGGAAAGAGAGACGCGGAAAAATAACCTGCCCTCGATTTTTTTCCTTCCTCATGGAAGTCGACGTCAGATGTGGTCTCTATTGGGCCGATTCACCCCGCGCGCGCGCTCGTCTTCGTCGCAAAGTCGCACTTTCTGTGCGTGCACCTTTCAGCTCGTGAAGAGTGTCACATGACTTTCTTCACTTAGCTGAAAAGTTCAAGATGCCCACAAGCCGCCTTTCACCACGCGCGCGCCTCGTAGTCGACTCATGCATTTTGACAACACTCCCTGCATAATCTCAGACCATGCGCTCCGCTTCGGATGTTTTGGCCAAAAAGAACTTTGTTTTCCTTCTTCTCACTTTCGTATAGTGGATTGCTTAGTGTTTTCGAGAGACTTGAGTGAAGCTTTATTTTTGCAGACGATCCACCTGTGACGACGCTGACGACGTCGATCACTTCGGCATTACCGGGACTGGTCTCGTCTACCACCACCAGCACGGCGACGACGACGGCAGCTGCAACTCCGCCGCCTCCGCCTCCACCGACGCCGGTCTCGGCCCCCACCGTCGTCACAACCGCCGCAACGACGACCACGTTCGAAACACCGACCGTGAGTTTGTTGACATTCAGTTATGCTTTGATGCTATTTGTTTACGAACTCGGCGTGAGCGCATTAGATGGCGAAAGAATCTGAAACTTTCCGACGCCCCCGAAACTTAGTCAACTTCGGGGTCGTGCTGTTGAGACAGATTTCATAGAAGAAATCTTACTGACTTTAAAGTTGCCTTCATAGGCCTGGACAGGATTGTTTGCGAAAACTGAGAGAAATAATGTCGGTCGTTTGAAACTCGTGCGCTTTTCCGCAAGTGCTGTTGAAAATTTTGCTGTCCATACTCGGCGCTTCTCAAATTGCGGTAGAACTTCGGTTCCATGTTTCCCACGTCTCTGAATCTCATCTCAAAATTTCAGTCCTCGATGATCGCTTCGGCGTTCGAGGAGCGGAGCGTCGCGTCGCCGGCCGGATCGACTAGTTCAAGTACTTCCGGCGCTCGTGGTCGTTCTTCAGCCTCAACTGTGCCAATGGTTCGTATTGAGGTTCGTGTGTCGTGCTCGTGCTTCTGCCTACACTCTCCTTTTTGAGCTTCTCCCCTTTTCTGTCTCCTTTGAGGCAACCTCGCCGCCACACTTCCGTCTCACTCGCGGCTCAAATCCGTGTAAGAGGCTAAAGTCCAAAGCGGCGAGGCGCCTCCGGAGAAGATTTGCGGCTAATAACGGCTGCTGCTATTTTCAGGAAGGCGAACGACGTCTCAGTCTGCCGTCGCCGGCCTTTAATGCCATTGAGCAGCACTTCGTCTTTCGACCGCCTCCGCCGATTCCCAAAAACGGCAAGACCGTGCGCACCGAGATGATGGACTTAAAGGATGTGTTGAAGTATGTTTCGGGATTCTAAGCTAACAAGAAGAGTCTAAAAGCGGAGTTGAGAGCATGACGTATAAGCGAATTCTTTGCAGAGTAGCAGTTCTTCGTAACAAATACCTGCGTAACGCCTTCCGCAACATGCCCGGTTGGAGGGACCTCACAGCGGAGATCGAGAAGTTCTTTGACACACTCGATGTTAATGAGTAAGTTTCAAGCAAGTAAAAAGAGTAAAAACTTTCTAGCTTCAACGAGATGAGCTCCATTGTGCAGAGGTTCGCTTCAGCCGTCAAGGCAAACAAGACCATGGTGAGTCTCCTCTCTTGAATAAATCAACTGAAAATTCAGTTCTCCGGTCAAACGCTGCCCTCGGATATCGTCGACACCGTTAAGCGCGCCGAGCCCGACCTTCTCAAAATGATCTGCGAGCTGTGCTACCAGAGGTGAGTGGAAGCTAAGAGAAGCTGGGCGACCCTCGGCTCAGTGGGTCGAGTCCTCGGGTTGTAAAGCTCGCGCGAAGGGTTCGATTCCTTCGCGGTCTCGATGAAGTCAAAGTAGCGCGCACTGAAAGTTGTGAAGAAAACCCGACTAGTAAACCTATCCCTTGTATCTGAGAGACTATTTTGGGATTTGAATGTTGAAGCTTCAACTTGGGCTTTGCAGGGCCGTGCCCGATGCGAATGCTCTGAATCGGCACTACGAGGCGTTCTCTTCGCAAGTTTACGGAGAGACTTCTATGGACCAGCTCGCTCTTATGATCAAGAATGGGGTCTTCAAGGACGGCGACGTGTTCGTCGACCTCGGCGCTGGCATCGGAAACATCGTCGTGTATATGGCTGGCGCATTGAAGGTCTGTTTTCTTGCTCGGTTGCTCTTTACTTCCATTCACGGGCTACGTTTCATTCATGAGATTCCTCTCAATTGACTAATGGCTTGAATGTCTCATTGAGGAATTCAGTCAAGCAGATGTTTTGCGGGGGGTAGAGACCAACCTATGATTTCCGGCCCAACCACAACTTGGCGTTTCTTTTTGCCCTTCAGGGAATGAAACGATTGGCACGTGCAGATGTTTTGAGACAGATGTTTTGAGACAGCGGGAAATTGGCGCCTTTTTGCTCGAAACCGGTTCTCTCTCTTGCAGATGAAGAAAGTGGTGGGTATCGAGATCAGCGATTACCCGTCGGAATGCGCCGAGAGAATGCGCTCGGAGTACACGTCGTGGATGAAGTGGTTCGGGAAAGAACATCAACCCTTCGAACTCCATCATGGAGACTTCATGGACGACAAGTTCAGGCCGCTCATCATGAGCGCGACCGTGTTGTTCATCAACAATTATGCCTTCAACTCGGATCTTGAGGAGCGCATTAAGGTAGCCCAGGAGCAATTGAGTTTCAACAAGGTTCAGAGCGAAATCATTCACAATCTCAATGATGGCACGAGGATTGTGTCGACGAAGCCGTATGCGAGACTTGGACGAGAGGCGACGACGGATAGGGATCTTTCTGGTATTTCTTGTGAAAACGTTCTGAACAGAAATCCTAGATGTGACGTCGATGTTGGCGGTGGCCGAGCTGCAGACCGTGGAGATGCCTGCGAGTTGGACCCACAACACCGTGCACTTCTATCTGCACACAGTTGATCTTATGAAGGTATGTGTTTCCAGAAGAAAGCAAGTGTGGTTCCAAATTTGTCTCAGCAACGATTCCAACTGCCTTTGGGGGAGATTTCCAATTTTATGTTTCACGTGCTTCATTTCTCAAATCTTCTTCGTTTGGCTCTATTACTGCGGGGGTTTCGGAGAATTCAAAAATCTTTACGTTTCAAGGGTCACGCACATAGTCAGCAGAACATCCTAAACAATTCGGGCAGGTTATCGTAGAGTTTGCGGTATTGAGATGCGTTTCAGCGACTCGGCTTACAAACTCAACAATTGAAGTGTCAGTAGTCGCAAAATATTTACTTAGAAGTAATCTGCAGATTCAACGCCACTTCGACCAGAAGCAAGAGAGCTCGCACTCGTCGCACTCACGTGAATCCTCTCGAAAGTCATCCAAGTCGCGTTCCGCCTCGTCCACACCCAGCCCGGTGCACGAAGGTTTCCGCAAGACAGACTTCGCCGGTGCCGATGAGCCTGGTCCATCCGCACGACGCGACGCACATCGCCAAGGCGACGACGACGAGTTGGTTTTCTCCCTTCCTTCCTTTGGAGAGACTCTTGCTCTGCTTCCCTTTCCCTTCCTTCTGATTTCTGCCATGTCGCCCCGGCGCTTTTTCTCCTTTTCCCCCATCTCTTGCCCGCTAGCCAACCATCACGGGGGCTCGCAGTTAATAACTCCTCCCCCCTTCTCTCCTGCCCGCTCTCCTGCTCTGCCGTGCTCCCAGACATACACAACCTCCTCCACCTCCTTAATCGACCTGTCTGTTTACGATTTCGAACAACCCCGTTTCGGCCCCCTCTCCATTTCTCCCCGCACACACACACAAAGCGATAACATGTCCGAGGAATTGTAAGTCGTCTCTTTGCTCGTTTTTGAAACGAACTAAAAAGCGGCATTTCAGTGGCCCCGGACCGACGACGCGTCGCGGCTACAAAGAATTCGAGAAGGTCTTCAGCGAGAACAAGAAGCGCACGGCCAAGGTACAACTGGCTTCGTCCTTTTCGAGGATTTTAAAGTTTCCTCTGCAGGTGGCCGGTTCAGAGGCGCCGAAATGGGACGAAGAGGACTTCGAATATCAACCGCCGGTGCCGGCAAAGAAAGCAAAGAAGGAGCCGAAGCCAAGGGCACCAAAGCCGCCGGCCGCCCGCAAGCCTGCTGCCGTCAAGGTACGATAAGCCTTTGGTTCTCGATCCTCGACCTCTTTTGAATTGCGGGGAAAATGCCACGGTGTGATTTGACGTCGCCTGCTCGTTCTTGTTGTTGAGCTGAGGGGAGAAGGGAGACGGGGAAGGAGATTGAAGGAAAGGGCAGTCGTCAAAGGGCTATTTCTGTGTTTGTAAGAAGCAGGACCGGCGACCTCGTGCAAGAAGCTAGCACGCAAGGTCCCTAAATGTCATGTAGCCATAGCGATGATCGGAGCTGGGAGGAAATTAGAACTTAGAAATAGGGTCTAGCAGCGGAACAGGTGCAAAAAGAGGAGAAGAGATGAGGACTTGGCTCAGAGATAAAAACAAATGGGTTTCATTGAACTTTAGTAGAGATTGAAAATTCAACGCTCACAATGTTCTTCAACGTTGGGATCGACATAAACAACAGCAACGGTTTCCGGATTTGCGTCTTTTTGGTTAACGTTTCTCAAAACACCGAAAGTCGAAGAAAGTTCGCATTGATTTGTTTGGTGAGCCGTTGAGGGGAACTTCTTGAAATGAACACAACTTGGTGGGAGAATACGATTCACCCGAAATGTAAGAGAACAAGACAATTGGCAATGCAATATGCCGATCCTTTCTTAGCTTAAAGTCATCTCCCACCTAGCTGATCCCTGGTTCCTCTTAACATGTTCCGGAAGCACGCATGTGTCTCCTGTCTTGCACCTGCTCGCTATAATCCGTACTCCCTCCTCTCACTTGATTTGCTCCCTCCTCATCGCTACAGTAACCCTTCGTGATTCCACTTTTAGGCCAAGTAATCATGGACATTGGACACAACCAGACAACATTTCCAATACCGTCATATCTCTATCACGTCACGCCATCGCCTCTTTGGAAAAGCTGAGAAAGAGGGCGGGCAAAAAGGGGTACGACGCGGCGAATGGAAGAGAAGAAGAAGAAGAAGAGAAATGCGTGTGCTGGTGCATGACGTGTGCACATGCCCGGGAGAGGACGGACGAACCGCCGGCCCGAGCGTCGAGCGCGCCCTCCCTCTCGCTTCCTTCCATCACATGCCGCCCCCCTCGCTCTAACCGTTGTTCGTTGTGTTCGTTCCGCCCCACCCGCACCCCCTCTTTCCCCCATTCTCGCATGCTGCCAGTCAACCGCCGCCGTTCGCCCCGCTCGCTCGCCGCCACAATCATCACTCTAACCGCGGCGGTACCCCCCGAAAACCACGCTTTTCAACCCTTGCAAATGTCGATTTTGTTCCGATGCACCCTAGGCCACCTCACTTGTTATCACATTTCACTCTTTAGTTAGTTGTTTTGGTTGTTGTGTTCGTGACCTTGTAGCCCTGCCCGATCTTGTCTTTGATGTCTTTGTCGTGATCTCCTTCTCACTGCCACGTGCACTCTGCTTCGTAAATGTCGTTCCCCGATCGTAAATGTCGTTCCCTGTGAAGATGGATCTTTCCTACGACACCAAAACGTTGGAATTAGATAGAATTTTAAACTGTTCACATGAAGCGTTCGCGAAGCATACTTCAATTGAAGAAGTTCTTGGCTATTGCTAATTGCAAGTGAAAAACGGAACTGTTCAACTAGCTTGCTTAGGCGGCGCAATAAGTACAACCTTGCAATGTTCTCCTAGTTCAGCACCAAGAGAAACATAACGAAATAGCTCCTCACGGGAATGGTCGGTTGAGCAATCTCTTGCGGGAGGATGTCGAAATGGCTCAAATCTCATGCTCGCCTTCATCTTTCAGGCTGGTCGAATGGGCGCAATGGGCGGCTCCTCGACGGCGTCGGCTGCGCCACGCTCTATCATGGACGACGACGAGGTGCCGCACTCGGTGCACGGCGCCCTCGGCCGCCTGCCACCAGCGCGCCTCTCCGGCGAGGCACGTGAAGGCCTCTCCCTCCTCCACAATGAGATCATTGCCCACGTGGGTTTCCACAAAACTCTCCCGTTTTTTGATCTGCCGTCTTCATGGTCTTTTTGTCCTCGGATTTTGGTGCACTGGTTTTTGGTTATGGTCACGTGTCCCTCTTGCACACCGGTTTTTTCTGTTTTCCTGGAAACGATTCCTCCCACTGTGATTTTTTAAAAGAGATGCATGAAAGCACAAAAATCAAGTTTCGGTAATTTGCTGATTGAGAGGATTTTAGAACGTCGCCGAGCCACCGCTGCCAGATCCGGAAGACGCCTCGTTGGTGCTAACGCGAATCCCACAACTCGCCCCGCCGCTCGGACTCATCGCGCCAGGTTCGCGAGCGCGAAATACAGTAGAAAGAAGCGAATCGATTTTTAGAGCCGACGCATGTTCGCGTGATCCTCGACACGAAGGATCCGGTCGACTGCATGTTGTGTAAGTTTCAAAAGTTCATTTTTGACATTGCGCTTGTCAATAGAGTTAATGTTTTCTGGGTACAGACGATTCTTTTACTGAAGCGTTGAAGAATCTATACGTTTTGTAGATTCTCTAAACAGCGTGGCTAATTTTGAACTCGTTACTGACTTCCTCTGGACCTTTAGATAGTGAATGGTAGATCCTTTGCGGAACATTTCGCAGTTTGAATTTACCTGAGTTTCTTGGCTTTCATAACCAACATCACAGAACATTTGACCGATGCTCTTTCTTTGGGCTGTTAAACGACAACAAAAACATTCTATAAGAGGAATCATTTCAGTGGCATGGCGTGCGGAGTACCGTACGATCATGCACCAACTGCAAAACCCGAACCCGGCCGTCATGCACAGTCTCACCGATGCTATTGCACATGAGAAGGTGAGTTGAGGAAGGAGTAGTAAAAGGAAATCTCTAGGAGAGACAAAAGGAGTTGCGTGAGAAGGAGCGCGCCACCCTCGCCGCCATCGAGAACCTCCTCTCGACGGCGAATATGCACTTGAGGGCTCGTCTTCGCGAATTGGACATGAACGAAGTGGAGACGCCCAGCGAACTACTCAACCTGTAAGTAAAGTCGAGACACCGTTCATTTTGAGAATGTTCCTTCACGTGAACGCAACATTACTAACGAACTTCAAAGTGTTCAGAAAGTCTCATTAGATGAAACGCATTCGGAATTTTTTAAAGCTTTTGAGAGAAGGTGCAACTTTCCCAGAACCTCCGTCGTTTTCGATTTCTTTTCGAATCGTCCCGTCAGCTTATTGGGCTCAAAATGAGAATCTTAAATCACTTTCCTTCTGACACGGATTCTCTTGCAGCTCGAAGATGATCGTTGCTCGCCACAAGGAGATCACATACCAGTGCTCGATGCTCGAGAGTGAAGTCACGCTGTTGGAGAGTCGCCTTCGTGCCGCCCATGGCTCCGAAGTTGCTGATCGTCTCATTGAACTCACCTACAGGAACGAACTGAGCTGTAAGTTCTTTAGAGCCTGAAGAAACCCGCCGTTTTCCTAAAAGGTGCCAAACAGTTCTACTTTAGATGAAGAAGTCGCGAATGCTCTCTTCGAGCTCGGTGTCCTTCCTGTAGAGCACCAGAAGCCGGAAATTATTCAAGCTGCTCAATCTTCCCGCGCTGCTCGTCCTCATGCTCGCCCTCGTCCTCGTCCCAGTGGACCGAAGAGAAGCAATGCAGCGACCGCCGCTCGTACCGCTCCCACTGGCGACTCTGAGCAGAGCGAAGACATCGACCGTAAGGTCAAGGAATTCGTCGCTAGGGTTGGTCTTGCTTGAGATTTTCTGAGTTCCAAAAAATAGGCGCTCGAGGTGGAAAGCCAGGCGAAGGAAAAGGACCAGAAGGAGCGCCGACAACGCGGTTCCGACAAGAAGAAGTCTTCGTCGGCGAGCAGTTTGCCTGGTGGTGCTGGTCCCTCCAGCTCTATACTCTCAGCGTCCGCGCTCGCGTCCACCTCCATGTCCGGCTCGTCAATCCTCGCGCCCTCAGTCACATTTGCGCTCTAAGCAAGAGATTGCCTTGCAAAATTGCAATTGAAAAACTCCTTCAACGTCCGGTTCAACAAACTCTAGGCGAAACTCTGCTCTTCCGCTCTGGGTCTATGCATTTATATACACAAATTGTTTTTTCTTTAATTTTTTTCTTTGTCTTTAATTTCTCCGTGGACAGAAAGCTCAGTGCGCGCCCGCTCTTGTTCCCTAATTCCCGCATTGCCGATGTCTCCCTCACTAGAAAAGAGGGAAAAGCCCTTATGCCTCAGGATTTCTCCAAGTATTTTTTCTTTTGTAAAAAACGCAGGAATTAATTTAGCGAAAACAGTTTTTAATTCTCCGGCTTCACAAGCATCCGCAGCGTGTTTCTTCCTTAATGATCTGCGCAAACGAGCTGAAGTAATCTCTCCGTGCTCTATCCCTCCCTCTCCTCCTTTCATCTCCCCGTCCATCTTAAAAGAAAAAAGCTCTCTAAATGGTCTCTTGGCAAACAATTATAAGTTCTTGTTGTTTGTTTACTTGTTTTCTTTTTTTTGTGCAGCACCCCTCGATTCTTTCGAACAAATCGCCCGAATTTCTTTCGCACGCAAAACCCTCGTCTGTTCTCCCTTCGTCTCTTTCAAGAAGATCCCAACAAAGTCTCTACAAAGTCTCTTTCGTGACTGCCATCAAGCCGTTTAGGTAACAATTCTACTCTCTCGTCTTTTCTCGACTTATCTCTTTCTTGACCCCGTCTTTTTTGGCTCAAGCCGCTGCTGCTGACCGATTCGCACTTTCAAGCTTTTTTGAAGAACTGCGCGACTTGCACTGCCGCTTAGGCCAACAATTATTGTCTTCAATCTCTACTGCTGCGAAACTAATTGGTGCAAATTTTTGAAATTCTGTAGAATAGGTGTCTTGTGTTGCTCGCATCGTCCGCTTCATCGCCTGGAAATCCAACGGAGAAGAGGCCGTTCGTTGCCGCATCAGTTTATTCAGGTCGTCGGCCCGCTTCCCCCTCAGCTATTTCCCGAAATTTTCCCGATTGCCCCTTGTCTGCTGCTCCAAGTAGCCTGCCGCACTCTGAACGTCCAAAATTGTGTGATTCCAGCGCGGTGCTTTAGCAAAAAGAAAGATGAAAACATATTTTTATCCACCTCCACTCAATTTTCAAAAAGCAAGTCTTCGTGTCAATGTTCATATTTGCGAAAATCGTTTAATTACCGTACCTTCTTTGCCGTACAATTTGATCTTTTCGCTTACTGTGTATTTTGTCGGCTCGTTGTGGTAGAAGGTAAGTCGCCGGCGACACTTTTGACCACTTCTTCATAATAACGGTTAACGAACTGGCCGACTTGCCTTCTTCACGGCGAGCTTCATGTGCTAAGAAAATAGTTTTGTCTTTGAAAAACAATGTCGCGTCTCTGGAGAGTTATTTGCTGGAAAAAAGAGTCAATGCAAAAGTGTACGACGCAGTGAAAGAAATGCTGAACTGAAAAAAGAAAGAAAATAATCCTAAAATACACTGAAATCGCGAAAAAAATACCGTCTTTGCGTGTTCGCGTTGCCTCTCCGTGAATGATTCTGGTTAATAAATATTTTTCAAGAAACAAAAAAAAACGTCCGCGATCGCGTTGGCGTGTGAAGTTCGTGTTCGGTCTATTCTGGTCTAGAATGCCAGTTCCGAGCCCCCCTCGGATCTTCCTTTTACTTGGAGTCTCTTTGCTGTTTCAATCAATTGCCAAAAGGCGAAGACGCAACGTGCATTTCAGGCAGAGAGAGCATCGCCGCTATACAAAATACGCAATCTCTGTTCTGGTTCGTTGCTTTTGAAAAGAACATGCGTCTCTCTGCCTGAGACGTGCTACATGCGTCGCTGAAGTCTTACCTCGAAAAGCCTAGGTGAAGCTGCGCAACTTCTGCGTTTGGCTCATGCTAAACCTGTTCTAGATTCGCGCACTATATTTGCTGGGTCAAAGGTGCGCTGTTTTGAGACATTGCCGCATTTATACCAGGGGCTTTCTGATCTTTGCGTCCAGTGAAACTCATCATTTGTCAGTTATGCGCAGATGACTTCTTTCGAATCAGTTGCACTTTGGAAGCGGCAAGATGGAATGCGTTTTGTCTCAACTATTTCTTGACCATCCACAGTAGCTCGCATTGCCAACTTCCCTTTCTCGTTTAAAGCTAGGTTTGAATAATTCTTGACTCCCTCCACCTTTTGGTCTTCTAAGTTTCTCTTCTCTATTATTTGTAAGCGCTTTGGAATCGGCTTGTTTCCTTGTAGATTCGATCGTTTCTCATGTCGAAGCTCAACAACTGTCCGACATCCACGTGGTTCTTCCCCGCGATCGCGGTGTGGCTGTGGCGTTTTTCATCTTCAGCCGTAGCGTCTCTCTCTCTCTCTTCCTCTCTCTCTGACTGAACACGCGGCAGCGGTCGGCGTGGCGGCGGCGGCGGAAAGCAAGGCGTGGAGCCGTCTTTTCATTCCCCTTTTCTCCCCTAAACGCGCCTGTGGTGAGGCGGGCCGACGAATCGATAGGCGCACCACCAACATCGCCGAGCGAGCCAGCGAGAGAGAGACCGAGGCGAACGCCCGTGGTCGCGCGCGCAAAACGGACGACGGACCAAAGGCGGGCGAGCGGGGGAGGGGAGGGTGGTGGTGGAGAGAGAGAAGGGCGAGAGAAGAGATGCACAAAAAAGCACCCCACGGCGGCCCACCAGCACAGACGAAGGCCTCCTCCTCGTTGACCGCCTTGGGGGCGACGAGACGACGTCGAAGCGCGACCTCGGCGCTCGGATCGTCGACACCCCTCGTGTCCAATTTCGTTTCACGCACGTGTTTTGATCGTCGACGGGTTTCGAGGAGTTGTCCGCGGCGTCGCTTGTTATTTGAGTTGAAATCGTGTCATTAGACAAGGCCTGCTTGTTAGGTTTCGAATTTGTAGTTTGTTGTCCTCACGCGAAGAGTGGTCATTGGGATGTTCAAATTCTGGTTGCTGGCGTCGTAGACAGTTTCCTTGGCCTTACAAAATTCGGCATGAGGATTCGCTGAAATGTTTGATGGGATTGGAACTTTGAAGAGAGCACATCCACTCTCACAAACCTCCATTAACTTCATGCGTATCATTTTGGTGAAGTAAGTAATGCTCGCGAGTTCTCATCACTTGAGATTCTTATTGAAGGCGCAGATTGGTCGCTTCTGTTTCATCCCTTCTTGAATGTCGAAGTTTGAGGACTGAATTGTTCCTGCGGCTGAAGTTGTAGGTCTATTTACATTCGAGTTGTCTTTATCTGAAACCTATTACATTAGAGACTTTATAAGTTGACTGTGGTCCTGTCAGTTGTAGTCTAAAAGAACAAATCAGCCTAGCTACCCCAGAATTTTCACTGTCGGCATTGCAGCCACATCGGTTTGTTATCTGAGGGAACTGAAGGACGAAAAAGCCGGCAACGCAACTTTTGCACCAAGGTTAGCACTTGATCATTCGCACCTGAGCCTAACGTCAAAAAATTGCAAGTGACGAAAAACCTTTCCAGGCTCTCGAGCCCAAAAGGCATGGACGTGGCGACGCCTGGCGCTGAGGAGATCGTGAAGCCGTTTCGGATTCCCCGAAAGAAGACCGGCGGCACCGATTCACCTTCGTCGCGACACGATTCCATTGAGCTTGTGTGAGTTTTCACTTCGTCGCATTCAAGTAGGTTTCAAAGAAACGGTAATAGTATTCCTTTTTTGCTGCGTGTCTTTTCGATGAGCTACTCAAAGAAGAAAGAAACTTTGTCGTATCTGCGAAATGCACGTGATTCAAGAACAACATTAGAGAAAAACTTGTGTTAAGCTGTGCTTGCTTTCAGCTCTCCCCTGGTACGGCTCGATCCGCCGCCGAAGCCCGTGCCACCTATTATCCCTCGACCACCTCCTCCCGAAGCGCTGCCGTCAACTTCTAATGGTCCACCCAAACCTCCGGTCATCAAGAGAAAGTAAGGACGATTACGATGTCTTTCTTTTCCATCACAATTATCGTAGAATTGGCAAGCAAATCGGTATTGGTCATATTTCAGACTCGAAGATATGCTCCCATCAACGAGTGCTCCAAAGGTGCCGCGACCCGTGCCGCCGCCGATCAAGCGGCCTGAACTCGTGGTGAATCCCGCCTACAAAGCCGTTCGGGACAAAATCTACGATCTGAAGGTTTGCAAAACCGAAAGTACTCATCAGATAAAATATTCAGCCTGACAAGCCTGAGAAGCCAGAAAAGCCGGAGAAGCCCGAACGCCCAAGCGGAGAGTCCAAGCCCGGCGACGCCTCAAATCCGCTGGAACGGATATTCAGTGAAATGCGGGACATGAGGAGGAAGAGAAATGAAAAAGGAAAATGTGAGTCCTTTTATTTTCTCTCGGGAAACCATAGAATGCCCACTTTCATGTGAGCCTACGGTCTTCTGAACTCTCACTCAAACGAGAACCGTTGCAGTGGTGAACTTGGAAAGCGATTCGGCGTCTGCCATCGCTTCACCTAGTGAGCCACGACGACCGCTAACGAAGCGAGAGCTGGAAAAACATGCGACTACAACCGACGACAACGCTATTGCTAAAGATGTTGGTGCTTTTTTCTTTTAAACACTCTCGTTTCAGTTCGTTAGCCGCGAGGACATCATGGAACAGCTGCTCGGCTACAAGATGCTCCATGGCCGATTGGAGAACTATGTCGCGTTGGGCTTCCACAAAGTCAGCGAGTCAAGCGTTAAGCCCGGAATAGTAAGTGAAACATTGCGGAGCTAAGAAAAGTAACCTTAGGCCTACATGGAAGACGACTTTCCCTGGGGCAAGGCGAGGGCGGAGTCACGAAAAGGCCCGAGGACGCCGCCTGGTTCGCCGAGTGGTCACCACCACCATCATCACCACCATGCGTCCTCTTCGTTTCTGCCGAAGGAACCGGCAACTCCTCCACATTCTCACATGCAGGTGTGCTTTGTGAGGAGATTGATGCAATGAAAATTAGTCAAGTATGGCATTCCTTTCGAACGTTTTTTGTTTCTCAAAAGCGTTTCATAGTCCTAAAACGATGATGCGAATATGTGTTTTTGAGTCAAAGCTTTTGATATGAAAACGTTTTAGGAGCCGGAGGCGATGCTTAAAGGAATCGGTGAGGTGCTCGACAAGTTCTCCCGCAATGAAGTCGACAAGGCGAAGCTGGCCAACTCTCTCAAGGAATCCTTGGAGAATGTGATTAGGAAGATGGCTCAAAACGCGGATGAAACGCCTTCGAAGAAGTGAGCGTTACTTTTGATACGTTTCTACTTTCTTTTGCTGCCCAAAACACGACGTTACTTTGATGCTTACACCGTCATTCGCTGGTTTCATTTTGAATTTCAGACGTTCGAGTCCCGACGACACCGAAGGACCTCCATCGTCTAGTCAGCAGACCCCGGCGCGTCCATGGCCGTCGAGGCGAGGCACCTCGCCAGTGCGAGTTAGCGCCGCCTTGAATAGACATGACACTTCGCGAGCCATTAAGAAAGAGGTTTTGGAAATTTCTTCTGCTTCAACTAAGAATGCTTAGCCGGACGCAGAAGATGACGATGGGATGGACCTCGTCTCTTCTTCGGATTCCCGATCTTCTCTGGGTGTTGCCGGCTCGCCTGTCCCTCCGCCTCCACCTCCGCCTGCTCAACTTCTGCCGCCAGCACCGCAGTTTGCCGGTTCGTGCTCAATCTTGAGTTTTATTTTTGGTTTTTACAGGTTTGCCACCACCGCCGCCGGTGCCGAATCTCCTCCCTCCTCCTCCAATGATGCAAAGCACATCCACTCATCAGAGATATTCTCCTTACGGTGCACCGTCGATGCAACTACAGCCCTCGTATCTTCAACAATCTACAGCTAGTCAAGAAATCCGAACCACTTATCTTCCTCCACCACCACCGCCTACAATCTTTGCGGCATCGACACCGGCGTCCGTAGGACCGACGACCTTCTTGCCGCCACCACCACCGACGGCGACTTATGCGGCGCCTCCTGCTCCACCGATGCAGCTCCATCAACCAACGGCCATTCTCCTCGCCCATATGCAGGCTCAACAAGCTCAAGCCAGCAAGGAGACGTCGCAGCCGCTGATTCAAGCTCCGCCACCTCCACCTCCGTTGAACTTGTTGCCGCCTCCACCACCACTGCCGATGCCGCCGCCTTTGGGCACTCAACCCGGCCAGTTGTCGGCCCCTCCACCGGCTCCCTCAATAGTAACGGCCCCTCCGCCGCCACCGCCTCCACCTGGAATGCAGTTCTTGCACATGCCGCCGCCTCTACAAATGCCTCCGCCGATTCAACACCAGACTCAGGTAAGCTTCAATTCAGTAAAACTCTTTCTTTTCTTGACGTTTCTTTGCTGATTCACCTTTGTTTCTTTTCAGACAAGCACGCCTGCTTCGGCTCCGCCGCCGTTGGTGTTACCTCCGCCGCCTCCGCCAAGCTTCTCCGGACCTCCACCCGGCTACTCTGCAGCGTCCACATCAACACCATCAAGACCGCCGCCTTCATCGAGTTCAATAGTGTCTCAGCCGCCGCCACCACCACCGGCTGCCCCTTCCCAACCAGTTCAGTCATCCGCTCCACAAGAGAAGATGGTCATGAACAACGTGCTCAAGTCCCTCGGCTTTGGAGGAAGCGGAGGGACGGCCAATTCAAGTGGGAACACAGCATCGATGACACCAACTCGTCCTCCAGGAGCTCCTCAACCCCTGATGGCTCAGAATATCCCCGGTCCTGTTTCCGGTCCCCGATTAGGGCCTCAAGGTCTTCAAGACGCCGTTGATCGATATGGGCGCCCGTTGGCACCGACACCGAGGCCTAGAGGGGGATTCCAAGGGAATGGAGGCCCACCCCGAGGAGGTGGTCCGCCGAGGGGCGGCTTCGGGAGAAGGTTTTGAGTGTTCGAGAGTACATAATTTGTATGCCCTCGTGCTTGTCCTCTAATCGATGTCTTTGATGTTTGTTAATGCAAAATTGGTTTGATGAAAGAGATAAAACTCTCGCAGCATACATGAGCTTCCAGGTTGAACCTTATAGAATCATTAAGCTTCTTTTGCAAATGGAACTATGCGTCATTTTCCAACTCCGACGTAAAGGCGTATATTCTCTTAGCCATGCATTTAATGGGAGCTCCTAAGCTTTCCTGAAATACCATCAAAACGACACTTCAAGACTGAAGACTTACATTAAAGTTGATTTAAGCACTAGCTGGAATGCTACAAGCAACCATGATATGATATCAACGAGTGAAAGCAATCTGATTTTACATTAGCAAACAGTAAACGTCTTAATCTGCTTCAGGGCGAAGGAACATGTGAAAAATTTACGAAAAAGTTGGACAATTAGGTTCCAACAAGGGCTTGCGCTTATCGCAATCAACAAAACAATCGCCGGCATATTTATGACCGGACAGAATACAAGGCACAAAGGAGTGATGGGTGTTGTGAGTTACTCATTGAGATGTTAATAAAAGGGGGGAAAATATGAAAAAGCCTACATGAACGGAGTCTATGCAGCGAATTTTTTGATGTGCTTGCAGTTTACGGGATATCGATGGACGATGAAGGTCTCAGAACGACGGGCTGAAGGGCTTCTTGAGCTGTCTGGAAGTGATAGCCCCGGACGGAGTGATCGACCTCTTCGTCGGTGTTCGGCTTAGGAGGAGTGGCTTCCGTCACAGCCTCAGGAGATGCTAAATGGTCACAATCACTTGCTCTGTCTATTTATAATACTCACTTGGCAGTTTCTTTCGGTTTTGTCCGACGAGTCGAAGGCAGCCGTTAATGAATGCTAAAATTCTTCAATTTGGCGTCTTGATAAACAAACCTCTTCCGAACGCTGCAAGAGCTTCTTGAACCTTCTTGTGCGCTATGAGCAACAAGTATACGGGTATGGCCATGAGTGTTGCTCCACTCAACAGACATACTACGAGTTTTGCGATCCGCCTGAAAGCAATGGATTTGAATTGCTGTTAAAGAAGTCATTCTTAAAAAATAAATAGTTATAAAAACACCTTCCGGGTCCTCTTCCAAGAGAACTGAAGACAATGTCTGCTACCAACGTAGCAGTAGTTGCCGCAGTGATCCCCAAGTTCTGAGTTCGAAATTTCGTCAAATCGACGATTGTCTCCTCGTCAATTTCAGCTTCCTGAAAAACAAAGCAGAAAATTTACTGCGGTTTTTGGCTTTCTGATTGTTTTCCATTAAAGTTCGACAGATTGTTGCACCTCGGTTTCGCCACCACTCTTCTCGGCACCGGGCGAGCTTGAAGAACACGGCTGCCTGCTCCCAGAGACGGCTCTGGATGCATCTGATGCCCGGAGGGAAGTGACCAAGTCATTGATCCTCTGACAAGAAGTCTCGAAGCTTGATGCAACTTACTTTCGAGAGTTTCTCGAACTCCTTGCCAATTTCTTCTTCCTGATTTGGTCGATGGACTGCTACCTCATTGTTGATTGTGTCGGGCGAACCATCAGTGCGTGTGATTTTTCGGTATTTCTAAAAAATATACCGAGCAAGTAAAATTCCCTCACGTAAAGTGACAAGAGATTGTGAAGGATTGAACAGCCGCACACGAGTGAACTTTTCACGCCACCTAAAAATCATAAAACACTTTCAAAACCAACACCAAAGATGACACAAACAAACAAACAACAACTGACCGAAGACGATTGCGGCGATGCACCCAACGAACAAAAGCCACTAGAACATATTATTTCTCAGCTACAGAAACGACAACTCACAATTTTTAGAATGCGCGTGAGGGGCGAAAACTCCTTGGTTGATTTCTTTGAGTGAAAAATCTGTGCCTTACATATGAGGCTGTTGTGCAGGGACGCTAAAGTTCGAAATAAGTTTTGCACATATGTAGATGTGTCACGAACCGCCCATGTAAGTCATTCCTGCCACTGTCGACGCCCAGCCTGCCACTTCCTTGAACTGCTTGATGTCCAGAGCATCACTCGTGATGCGCATCAACGACGTTGCGCTATATAAGACGCACATTGACGTGATCGTAACTCGCGTTTCTCGATGCTCTTCTGGTAGACTGAAAAGTTTGTGATTGCAGTTTTTTCTTCTTGACTTTCCTACCTTGCTGCGATTTCGTACAACGGCGGCACGAAAAAGAGTGACGCCGAGCTGATTCCAATTGACGTGAATTGTAGACTGAAGTCGGGCTGACTGCTGTTGGTGCTTCCATTGTAAGCAGCACCGATCAACGAATCGTTCATCGTCTGAAAAGATTCAATCAACCACTGATATGTAGGTTGACTTATCAGTGTTAACATTAGATCGCCACTAGCTTCCGTCACAAGGTTTGTGTGGCACCGACAAACGGCGCTTCACATCTTCGCTTCACGCCTCACAGGGCGGCTTTTCCCTTTGCGCCGTCCCGTCCCACACTTGCTCAAATTGTATGATTCTAGACGCGATTTGCAGATCGTTGCGGCTACGATGCGCGTGCTTTTGCTTCTCGTGCTACTGATCCTGACGGTCAGTATGGGCGTCAGCGGATGGGAATTTGACTGGAACCGCCGTCAGTGCGGCTTCTTCCGCCCGCCCTGCCCACCACCAATGGTCTGCGACTGCTCATCTGACTGCTGGTGCTTCCCACCCGACAAATAGCCAACGAGAATCCGGCAATGACATGCGAGAATGAAAATAAAGAATGAAAACGGCATACTCGTTGAGAATGTTTCAAGATAGCGGCCTGTTTTGGATGTGGCATTTGACGTGGCGGCAATTGTTGACATCGACGTTTATGAAAGCGCTTCGGAAACTATACCGATAGAATTCTGTCACAAATTGCCACCGAGAAGGTCCCCACAGCCAGATACTACTCTTAAAAGATTCTACGGATCGTCGTCCCTTGAACCGAGCCAGAGAGCGCCGAGAAGGGAGTGAACCGTGATGTGCAGCCGAGAGGGCCCCCACTCCCAGATGGGTGACTGCTCTACAAAGATTCTAGGGATCAAGAGACCGTTTCCACCCAAACAACCCTGAGAGAGAGATTCTGTAACATTAAAGACGTACCTTTGACCAAGTTTTGTAGATGAAGGTCACTCGCTTCGAGCTAGGCTGCTTCACTCAACCGTCACTGCCGGGGGAGTCTACAAGTGAATCAATTTTTATAAAATATTTGCTGCGAAAGTGCTTACCATATTGAAGACGTTGCTGCGTTAGGTGAGGCGCGAGAATTCCTCTAGAAGGGGAACAATGAGTCTGGCCGCACGTAGATCGCTCTTAAGAAGACCGACCCCACCCCCCCCCTCTTCCCGACATCTCGGGCGGAGCGAAGGAAAATTGCATGATTCATTGTGCAAGGGAGGCGCTGATTGCATTTGTTCCTTTAAACGCTTTAGCTGGTCGTAAGTTTGAGAAATTTCGTCAGAGAAAGGGAAATCAAGCTCAAATGAATTAGCATTTGCAGCAAGGACGTATGTTACGAGGAGTTTTCAAGAAATCACCTGATACTGAAGAATCGGATGTTGTCTTTCTATTCCCGACATTTTCGAAGAAAGGAGAAGAGGCAGGAGATGCCAATGCCGTGGCTCATAACCCCAGCAACGAGCGAGAAATATCAGGCAAACCGTATGAGTTTCCACCCAAACATTGCCTCAACCCTCTTGGATGTTCCAGAAACCCCGTCTTGAAGTTTCTCCATAACATTGCTCAAAGTCGTAAGACGCCGAACCGCGATTTGTACAAGTTGCGCTTGCGAGCACTGAGATGGCTTTCAATTAGGACTGAGCCACGCCTGGGGACAAAAGGACGTCGACGTTCTTTTGAGAAGCGTCTGAGAAACATTGTTTGAGGAACGCGTGGGGTTTAAAGAAAGGGCAGGAAGAAAAGAGAAAGACGTCCGAGGCAGTGAAATTACGCACCTTCTTCCTTCGCTCGCATTTATTGTACAATCTCCGGAGGATGCTGGAATTCGGCGAAGAGATCGTTTGCCCAACGGAGTGCAATCTCGTTTCATTTGTCTTTCGTGTGACTGCAAGAAGAAATTGATGAGATAAACCTCCAGGTGCATCACTTTTGACACTTTTTTACCCAGGTAAAATTGAGCCCTGGAACCATGACGCCCTCATAACAAATTGCCGGTAACAGGTCGATAAAGTCGCGGATCCAACTTGGTCCAAGAGCTAGCCACGTCTTTTTCCGCTCGCCAAGCTGAACCCACGTGGCTCCAGGCTGAATCTCGACTTTCAGCTTGGAGAGCTGTGGTTCCAGGGGGGGGGGGGGTTCGAGCTTGCTGTGACCGAAGAAATTGCAGGTGCGTTAGCTGATACCAGTATGATCATTCTTGTCCCCTTCGGTGACCGAGACGTCCCGCCATGCCCCGGCGACCTTTTCCTTGACATTTTCTAAGTGACAATGACCGTTTTTTGCGCCCTTTGGGGTAGCTGTCGCCTCCTTCCCCTTCTCGTTTAGCTGAGGGAGAGTCAAAGAGAGCTTTGACGTTTTGTCCGTTAAAATGGGATTCACATAGATAGACGGACAGCATCTTCAACCGCACGAATTCGTCAAACGAAACAAAGATTTGTCGTCAGCGTCTTATTTGTGGACGCCTGACGCAGAATCAAATGATGTCGATCTACTTCATAGCTTTCTTCACTTGCACAAAAACTGAAGGGTGCGCAAGCGAGAATTAGGGCAACTGGATGCAAGCCACGGTTCTCTACAATTTTCCCGCTTGTTTAAGATGTTTTTCGTAAAAGTCAAGGACTTTATCGGAAAGTCGGTGCACCGGTCGTAACCATGTTTCAGAGTGGCGGGTCGGCAGCTGTGGCTCCCATTCAAGCAAAGAGAAAGGAATGATTCACCTAGCCCTTCAGGCTGCCCCTTCTTCCTTCTCCCCTCTCTGGCATTCAACCCGCCCGTATGGGACATTTTCTGCTGGGGCTCGCGAATGGGAAGGCCTGCATGAGGTACGGTAGCTGGTTGAGCAAATGGACTGAAGCTCAAATCGTATTGAACGTCCACAATCTTTCGAGGAATGAGCAGAAGAAGAGTGGGTTGAAACGGAGGAAATGCATACCTTCATCCTTTTAGTATTCATCCAATATTGCTGAATTGCTGAATCTTCTCAGGAAATATTCGTACGTTCCATTTTGGTCCTAACATCGATAGACATTATGAAAAACTCTTAATAAGCGTTGAAATTCCGTTGTAGAAACGCACTTTCATTGTCATTTTACTGCAATTAGTGGTTAGGAAAACTGAAGATCAAGCGGGAGGAAGTCACTTCTAGAGAAGACGAGATGGAAAATGCGCAAACAGGCAAGAGGAGAGGCAGAGTGAATGTGAGTCAACGCAGAAACGGCGCCTTTCTGTCCCCCTAACATGAATCACGCCGTCTCCTCTCACACACAGCCGTCGGCAGGACGGCGGGGCTAAGTAGGACGAGCGGTGCTGGAGAAACTATCAGATCGACTTTTCTCTTCACGGACAGAAAAAAAAAGATTCTGGAGCGCAAAATAAATCGTCGAGTTGATCGAAGCTAAATCGAGTCTGCAAAATGGTTTTGAGTTTTGAAAAAGACGAGATTCTCGTTTAAAAAAGACTCAACACCGATAAATTCAGACTAATTATGGGTTTCTTCACATACGAGGCGTGTTGACTAGTCTCGCATTCCTTTGCTTAGCAGCTACGTTCCTGGTACCCATACAGCGAACTCCTCTCTACACATTCGACAAAAATGTCTGTGACGCAAACAGTTCTAAACATTGACGGCGGCGGCAATAGTTGACGAGCTTCGAGCGTGGAAGAAAGCCGCTTTCTAACCGTGAGCCTATTTTCCAATCGGTGTCAAGAATTTTTGGTTTGCAGCCTGTTCTCGAAACAATGCGCTCACTTCTCACGATCGTGCTTCTACTCGTCGTCGCTTTAAGCGTCACGCTCATTGAAGCGACCTGGTCTCGCCCGCGATGTGGACTCTTCCATCCACCGTGCTTACCGACCCAATACTGCGACTGTTTCGGAGCCTGCTACTGCTACCCGCGCTAATCAACAATCGACCCTCTGAATGGAATGAAAAATAAAGGAATGAAATGCAAGATTTTGTTCGCGATGCGCCTTTGTCTATAGCAACTAGTTGTAAAACAAGATGCCAAATGCGAAAACGGGCTGGAGGAAGAGGCGAAATGAGCGTGAATCAACGTAGTCACGGTGCCCTTCCGTCCCCAACGCATGAATCAGACCTCTGCTAAGAAATCGATCAAATCGACTTTTCTCTGTTAATGCTAAACAAAAAAATCGGAAGCGAGTGCAAAGCGTCTTTTTAGTCAAGGCTGCAAAATTTATTTCCGCAAATAGTTCTATGTCTTCCGATCATGCAAAATGCTCGTTGTAAATTGATTTCAAGGCTCGAAGCGCCCGTTTCTTGACTTCCTTCGTTTTCTGAAAACTCTCTGAAGCTCACGATTCTGACAAACCCGATCACCAGCCGTCTTGCCCTCTTCAACTAGAGCCGTGTAGATTCGGCCCAAGTTTTCGGACGCCCTCCGCTTTGTAGTCCTGTCTTCACTTCTCAGCAGGCGTCGCGCTTCTTGAACTTCCTTGTATCTGAAGAAAAAAGTTGTTTTTCATCATATAAACCTGTCGCCCAACGCTTCTTCGTTATTGATTTCTTCTGCCAGTTTAGCGAATGCTGCAAATATTGTTCGAATGGAAATAGTCTCACGATTTTCTCCATCGATTTCGAAGTCCGCCATATTTTCATCGCCCTCTGCTCTATCGCCAAGGCTAGGCACTGTTGAAGCCGTTTCAACAGACATGGATCTGTGACTTTAAAAATTTCAAAGAAAAGCTTATCACTTGGCAGCGATCGTGTCGACTGCAGTTCGCCTGCGCTGCGGTGGGCCTGTAGCAATAGTAAATGGCAGAACAGTCTTCATAAACGATGCTGGATCCGGTGTTAACGGCGACTCAACGACTTCTGTTTTCGGAATCTTTGGTGGTGGAGGAGAGTTGACTTTTCTGAAGAAATGTCGAATATCCGAGGTACGACTAGTTTTCGGTGTCGGTCGCTCTTGAGAAACCTGTATGATCATAAAGGGGGCTTTTGCGAATTGCCTGCACCTTCTGAAGGTTTTCACTCGCTTCTCGCTGACTCTTCCATCCATTGTCTAATGATCGCTTTCGATTCGCCTTTTTGCTGCTTGAATTCTCCGGACAATTATAGACTCGGCCCATGACCGTCTTCCAGCTTTCAGTCACTAAAACTTTCTCTTGAATAGGCTGTAAAAGATGGCTTACATTCATCCTCGGGAAATGCTCCTTCGTCATACTCACAGTCGATTCCTTGCACGCGACGAATGAGGATATCTCCCCGATTGGGGATTCTCCTCTCCTAAAGATTTTACAGCAAAGAAAAGAAGTACGAACCGTATTTCTCTCGACTCGTCTCACAATATCGCCAGTAAATTGAAGAAACGGGTTTTCGGGCTTCAAACGCGCTTCGATCTCGTGAATAATTTCTCGATTAACGGTCGTGCCTTCTTGGTAGCATTTGTCTGCCAGAGCCAGGGCAAAGCTCAGCTCGCTCTTTTCACATTCGCAAATCGCCTGCTGCCTCAGCTTCTCGATCTGTTACAACAACGCGCTAAGCGCTGGTGAGAGTTCGTCTTTTCGCATGCGGAACATCTGAAAATGCTTTCGGAACTGGAAAATAGAATTTACCGATGTAATGGCTCGAAATCGTACTTGCGCAACCGTTGCGGCTACTCCGAGTTGTCGACCGATTTCCTCCCATTTTTGCTTCGTTGCCAGCGCTTTGTTATTGAAATAGTAGCCGCGCATGTCGGACCAATTTTTCAGAACCAAACTGACTAGCTGAATGCTGTATTTTTCAAGTCTGAAGAAATTGCTTCTAATAACGCAAAGGGAAAAGTGCTCACTCTGCATCATCATCATCGTCGAATTTGCCTTTAGAGATGTCTGAGTCGTCCTTTTCACAAGACGTTTGCCGACTTTCTTTGCCTCCAGGCGTCTTTGAGCCATTAAGTCGATGAATAGCAGCCTTCCATCGGCGAGTTACTGAAAGACAAATTTTTAAGAGGGTCAACTTACGCTCGTCCGTCGGATAAGCCATCTCATCGATGTTCGTCGAATCACCTTGAAGATGTCTATAAAGAACATTTGCTCGAGTTTTCTTTTTCTGCCCCTGAAACGTTTCGTTTCTTGCATTGGCAGAATGGCTGACTTGATAACACTTTACATGTTCCGCAAAGCGTGTGGAAGCATTTTGAAGAAAGAGATTTGAAGGACGAAGTTCGTCCATAATTCGACTGATAATTTCCAACGTGAGCTCGGATCTTCCATCTTCGCAAAAACGAGCCACGAGTTCGAGGGCAAAACGCAGCTCTTCTTTTTCGACCTCCGCTTGGGCTTCGTTTCTGAGCCTGATGAATTCCCTGACAAGCTCGCGAAGACGTGGAGACTTGGCCCGTTTCCATCCGTCCTGAAGCATCTTAGCAAGGAAATTGTGAACGTACTCTACGGAGGTGGTGAAGCCTCTTGCTACCGTGCTGGTGACTTTTTGGCCTTTCTTCACCGAGTTGACGCTCGATTTCGTCCCATTTTGCCCTCACTACATTAGAGTTGTAGTTGTAGTAGACAAGTCGCAGAGTGGTCCAATTTTGAAGCGCCAGCTCAACTAACTTCTCGTCGTAGAAAGCGGACGACTTCCTGTTTGCCATCCTTTCGAGCATTTTCACCCAGTTGGCTGTTACTGAAAAGCACAGTTTTTTTTCTTTTTCTAAACACAAGAATGATACGTTCATCTTCGGGAAAATTCTCTGGATCATATTCGACCTCCTCTCCGAGCAATCGTAAATAAACTGTCGTTGCTCGTGACGGTGGGCGACTCCGCAACTAAAGTGAATAACCTTTACGAGCATTAGAAAACCTTTCTCGATGATATGCGAAGAGATTCGAAAGAAGTAAACCGGTAGAAGGGATGTTCATCGTTGCGCATCTCGTTGAAAAAGGTGACCATCGTTTTGTGGCCGAACTTCTCGTCAGTGGTTAGGAGGCGTTCAGCCAAAGCGAGTGCGAAGCGTAGAGTCGCCTTCTCAGCTTCCACTTTCGCTTCATCATACAAAACTTCAACTTGAGCAAGCATATCAGTCACAGGCGGCGACGGCGTGAGCTTCTTTAGGCGAAAATTCTGAAACAAGGTACAGTAAAGTCGTTATTGCTTACGTTAAAAAGTTGAGTGAAGCGGTTCCGTGCGCCAATGTTCGGACACCAGCTAAGAGTATCTTTGAGCGCCGCTTCGATTTCCGACCACTTGGCCGCAAGAATCGGCGAAGTTTTATTGTAGTGGGTGCCGCGAACCACGTCCCAATTTTCGAGAACCAACTTCAAGAGGCGCGCATCATATTCGTTTTCTACAATTAATGGATTTTTTTCACGAATTTGAGCAGACCTTGAGAAGAGCAAACGAGGAGGTCTGATGACTCTTTTCTTTGACTTTTAAAGGCGATCTCCTCAAGCTTGTCCATGAAGGGATCTCCGCTGGTCGACTCTTCTTCTTCTTCTTCTGAATTTCCCTGTCCATAGTTTGACGATGAACATGCTTTGATAGCTTTAAGCCACTCGATTGTCACTGAAATGTGGGCGATTTTGTTTTTGTTAGAAATACAGTAGCATACGCTCGTCCTCTTCGTAATCCGTTCGTTTGAAAGCGACTCGATTGCCATTAAAATGCGCAAAAAGAACCTCGGCCCGCCGAAGGATGCCGGTCTTTCTCTAAATTCACAAAATGTTCAATTTTTAGAGACTTTCCCCTGACCTTACCTTAATTTCCTTTATGTAATGAGCCTTCAGTTCAGCCGAGTATTTCACGAAGAGATTTTTGTCGCGAAATTCGTCGGCCACTTCATCAATAAGAATAGGGATGAAGGGTCGTTCCGGAGTACAACGACGAGCAACTTCTAACGCAAGTCGCAATTCGTCCTGCTCGCACTCTCTCAGAAATGCCTTCCTCTTCTCTTCGATTTCAGTCAGAATGGCAATCAGTTTCGGCGAATGATTGCTTTTGTGGCATTTCCTTTGTGTTGAGCGGAAGTCCTATAATCGAGATCGAGATCGTTAAATAAGCCACGAAGCTTACGCAAAGTAAATGCGCAAAATGCTTTCTTGGCGTGGCGTAGTTGGACGGAGGTCGTTCGAAGTCGACCTCAATCTCATGCCACTTCGCGGTGACTTGTTCAGAAACACCGTGGATGAAGGCTTCTCGCAGCACGTCCCAGTTATCCAGCACTGCCGTCGCGAGCGCCTCGTTGTACTCACAATCAGAAGGACTCCTTAAAATGAGAAAATCAGTCTTCGTTTCTAAACTAGCTGTCCTATGTACCTCTGTTTTGGGTCAGCAGTCGTCGGAGTACTTTCATTTTCTTGATTTGGATGCCCCTGAAAACATTTGGTTTTCTCGTTTCCATCAGTTTGATTCTCGAACCTGTTCGATCCCGCTGCTATCACTTTCAAGCATCGAGGAGAAGTCTGCTTCCAAAGGGTGAGCTGAGTCCTCGTAAGGGGGAGTTTCACGGTGAAAGTCGACGCCTCTCGAGTCGTCAAGCACAATATCGTCGAGCTCGTCAAGAGTGATTTCAGCAATTTCCTTGACACTCGGAGAGACGTTGCATTCAGGAATCTCGCTCACTTCCATCCTTCAAAGGGGAAAACAAGATTGTAAGAAGACCAAAGAACGCTCACATTGAACAGCGAAAACCCTACGAATGTGTTAAAAAGACAAATCTTGCCAGCAAGTGCTAATTATTGGCATTGATAGACTTGGTATTACAACTACACAATTTTCAAAACGAGTACTTGATTATTTTTTCTCAAGTCTCAGCAGTATGGACAGTTCGTCAAGGGCGCATTTGAGTTTTCATTTCTCAGACTCTTCTAAGAGTTTTCATATTCGGAAGCCAATGTTTATCCACAAAAAAGTCACACACAAATCTAACTTCAAATAACTTGACGATGATTGCCTCATCCAACAACACTATTGGTCAACATTTCACCGAAAGTCTCAAAAGACAAAAAAAGGTGCTGCATAGTGGAAACCGATAAATAAAATTTCATTGTAATCCATCTGGCGAACATTAACTAACTTCCCGGATCCTTCTGCATGATGTATTGCGTCCGAATGCCATTTTCCAGCGAACGGAAAAAAATCAACGTCGCTCGGAAACTAAAGCAGAAAAGTGGTTCAGCCGTTGGGAATATCCATAATGTCAAAAAATGCATTGATGCTTGTTTTTGTCACTCAATCTAGCTCGTTTCTGCTCAAGACATGACGCGAGCGCAACCTTCCATTTAGCTGTGTCACACTCTGATGACGCCAACAGGCGGGACCTCATTGTCAGAGTATTGGGACATCAGAGGACTCTAGCTGTGTTGTATTCGTAATGACAACTGTTGACTTGAACTTCTCCGCCCCGGTAGTCGCTTCTCGGCGACGTTAGCGCTTGCTACTCCATTCTTCATCTTTCGTACAGATTCATGTTAGCTGCAAAGCATGCCAACAGACGCGAAACTTTCTAATCTACAATTTTCTCTTGCTGAATTGACAAAATCAGCTCCGACGCTTGAGTTTCAGAAGTTTTTTCGTCCACCCTGAAATTTCTAATCACATTAGGCGAAATTTGACGGCTTTCATTCTTTTGTGAACGTGCAAGAAGTTGCGCCAGACTTTCAAAATTGAGATAGACCGTGCAAAAACTTTTCAATAGCGCGTTGCTCGTGAAATACGTCTGATGAGACACGTTTTGCTTTTGACAAGCTGACAATCAATCGTTAAATCCAAAGAAAAGGTTCCGTCCAATACGTTAACGTCATATTCCCAGCCTGATTTTTTGACAAACGCGCTGTGTCTGCGAGCAATGTGAGAGCAAAGTGCATGCATGTCAGAGGACAGCGTCGCGGGCGCCACGCTTCGAAGAGCACCCGTCTGATCGATACTATGCGAAAAAAACAGCTGAGCGCCCATGCCGGCTGGCCGGCGCGCCACTGAGTCAACCGATAGCAATGACGAGACAACGAAAAGTGCCCTTTCGCAACAGGCTCCAGACGTCCTTTCTTCTCCTTTTCACTGTCTGGAACTTGTATCCATTCTTCTCATTTCCACTCTTCGGTCAGCCTTCCCGGCAATTCTAAAAAATTTCATTTGTGGTTGCATGAGTTCAGTTCCTGGCTTTATTTCTCTGTGGCGCGTAAAGATTTTAAAACGACTCTTCGTTTACGCTGCTGCTAAATCCTGGTCAAAGGTATTGCAGTTCTCCAATAGCTTCGACTTACACGCTCTTTCCGCATCTTAAGCATCTTGTTGCCGTTTTTCGATAGTATTGCATTCCATCGTCAAGTTTCTAGTTAATTGTAAGACACGCGCATGCCTTAATGATCAAAGGCTAGACGCTTCCTAGTTTTCAAAAACTTTCTGAAAGTCTGCTTCTTGCTCTTCTTTAGTCTGAAGTGACAATTAACATCTTCCTTGCCCGCATTCAGTGATCTTGGAAGCTCGCTTGCTGGTTTCTGCCGCTTCCCGTCCCACCCCCCCCCGCTCCGCCGGTGCGTCCGTTTCGTTCTCTTTTCTCATCGCTATTTCTTTTGCTTAAGACTTTTGTTAAAGCCTTTTTGTCTTCTTGCTTCGGTGCATTTTATCTGTAGAAGCAGTTGGGTCAACCACATGAGAATTTGTGCAACCGTTTTTAACGCCTCAAATCGCTTTCACTCGCTACATCTTTTTAGGCGAACAGACGCTAGATCGTCACATCCATCATTTTCTCTCATGCATTGACCAAATCACCACCGACGCTTGAGTTTCAGTGGTATTAGAAATTGCGCCAGACTTTCAAAATACAGATAGACCGTGCAAAAACTTTTCAGTAGCGCTTTGCTCATGAAATATGACTGACGAGGCACTTTTTGGTTTTGACAAACTGACAAGCAATCGCAAAGTCCACAAAGGGTCTGTCCTAGATCTCGGTGCAAAAGTGCAAAAGTGCACTTTTTTCGCATGCTAATGGCGCAAAGGAGCAAAAGAGCAAAAGTTCACTTTTGGATCTATGCTAATGGCGCAAAAGAGCAAAAGTGTTCCAATGGCCAGAGCAAAGTGGCGAAAAGGAGCAAAATGGTCTACCAACACAGCCTATGTTTCAACCAGTCTTCATCCTATCTCCTCCTCGACAGTCTTGCTCTCGAAACCTCTTCTTTCTCGTGTCCACATCCAAGAGGTTCTCAGTCTTCTAACAGTGCCTCTTGCACCGTTGAGCGTCTCGTTGAACATGGCATGATGCTGCAAGAGGATGACGCGGAAAGAGTGCGAAATGGAAAGAGCATGTTCTCTTCCTGCGGGCCGCTGTTTTTACTCTTCCTTGTTTTTCCCCCGACGGCATCCTTGGGCGAGTCTAAAGGCTGCATCTGCTCTTCGGGAGGCATACCCGTCTGATCCTTCATCGACATCTTCCCTTCCTGCTTCGATCCATCGTCTTCTCGTCGGCTGTCTTCTCCTTCTTCGGGGCGTGGACCTTCAAGGCTTCTCCCACCTTTTTGGACTTCTGCTCTTCTTGACGAGCCCCGGATAGCTGTTTCGACGACTTCATCATTGTCGCTTCGAGGTCGAAGAAGGAGAACAGAGTCGAAGCTTCAGAAGACGATGGACCGAAGCTGGAAGTGAAGATATCGATGAAGGACAAGTCGGATATGCCTCCCGAGAAGGCGATGGAGTCCTTCGACTCGCCCAAGGATGTCGCCAGGGAAAAAGAAGGTAGATGCCAACAAGGAACAGTAAAAGCAGCAACCCGCAGGAAGAGAAAAACATTCTTTCCATTTCGCACCCTTCGGCAGTCACCTTCTTACAGCATCTGCCATGATCAGCGAGACGCTCAACGGTGCTCGAGGAGGAGGCGAGATGAAGACTGGCTGAAACATAAGCTGTGTCGGGAAGACCATTTTGCTCCTTTTCACCACTTTGCGTTGGTCAGTGGAACGCTTTTGCTCTTTTGCGCCATTAGCATGCGAAAAAAGTGCACTTTTGCACTTTTGCACCGAGATCTAGGACAGACCCAAAAGGTTCTGTCGAATACGTTAACGTCATATTCACAGCCTGATTTTTTTTCACAAACGCGCGGTGTCTGTGAAAAATGTGAGAGCAAAGTGCATGCATGTCAGAGGACAGCGTCGCGGGCGCCACGGCTCGAAGAGCCCTCGTCTGATCGATTCTATGCGAAAAAACAGCTGAGCGCCCATGCCGGCTGGCCGGCGCGCCACTGAGTCAGCCGATAGCAATGGCGAGACATCGAAAAGTGCCCTTTCGCCCTTTCTTCTCCTTTTCACTGTCTGGGACTTGTATCCACTTTTCGGATTATTAAATTTCTCCTTTATTTCTCCGTGGCGCGTAACGTCTAAAAACATTTCAATGACAGTTTTGTTTACGCTGCTGCTAAATCCCGGTCAAAGGTATTGCAGCTCCACAATAGCCTCGACTTACACGTTCTTTCCGCATCTTATGCATGTTGTTGACGCTTTTAAATAGTACTGCATTCCATCGTCAAGTTTCTAGCTGAAACCCGCGTACGTCTCCGAGTCATGCCTTTCTGTTGCTCGTTCTCAAAGAGTTCTCGAAATGTACGCCGCGCTGCCCAAATCTGAAGAGTCCCAAGTTTTTGAGCAACCTTATGAGCGTCGTTTTACGACGCATTCCTCAAGAATGTTCCTCGTAAAGAATTTGCTCCTGTTTCTCCGACCGGCTATGTGGTCTTCCGTTCGCGATCTATTACAGAACTGTTCGCAAACATTAAGACGTGTGTGTGACAGAAAAGCTTAGCCGGTTTTGCAGGATGCATTCATTTGTTATTCTCATTCTTCTCTCTCTGACTCTTGTCCACTCTGCTTCTGAGTGGTTTGAGAATGCGCCACTGCATGTTCCACCAGACAAGTCCTTTCTCGCAGGAAAAACCTACGTCTTCAGGGCAATCGACGAGGTTTTTTTTATTCTCCTATGTTTTCTAAACTATCACCAGCCGACATTTCGGATAATGAATCTATTATAAAAATAAGATGCAAATAGAAATCGTTTTTTGACAATGCAGCAGGTTCATGAAAGATTTTTATAGGTCAACTTCCGTGGTCCAAGCGCTGATCGGTCTGTTGTTCGGAGAATGGCCGTAGTGATGGTGCAAGCCAGTGAAACAGACGATGGCTCAATGGACCTCATGATCCGCGTTCCAACGGTAAGCGGTCTCCTTTTGACACTAACGCTGGTTATTTGCGACAACAAAGTAAAACTGGCAATTACCGAATTGTTGTTATAGTTCGAGAAGACCACGAGCTTGAAAGTCTCGAACGAGAAGGAGGAATGGATCACCGAAAGGCCTCAACTGAAATTCGACGTCGCTTTTAAGCAGCCTTTCCTTGTTCGGCTGAAGGACGGCCTCGTTTACCAAATTCACTTCACCAAGAACGATATTGCGGAGGCGAAAAACTACAAACGAGCCTTGGCATCGATGTTCCAATTCAACTTAACGGAACTGGAGAAAGCGACCGACAAGCGTTCGCCAGTAGCTGAGGTATGAATTATTTTGGTTGCATTTTCTTACGGTAGCAACACAATGTTAGCAAGGTTTTAATTAATGCTACTCTCTTTTCGATCACTCAATGACAAGAATGAGTCACGATTTTCAATCCCTTGCAGAATGACGTTCAAGGCGAGTTGCTTTGGAACTACGCAGTGCAGACCGAGGACGAGAATCAGAACATCATCACCGCAACGAAGAAAACAAATCGATGCGCAGCTCAGCAAACCTTTCCCAACGTCTCAGAGGTCCTTCATCAGGACTCAGTTGGCGCAGTGTTTTTGGACACGACGGTGGTGGCATCGATGAAGCACACGGCGAAGCGCTACTTGCCCTACAAGATCGTTGCCGAGTCGCACTATTCGCGTTCAGCTGACACGAAGACGGCCACTGATACAAGACTATGCTGTGAGCTGATCGATGTGATCGACGGCCAGGAGGCTTGGTTCATTCCCGATGGAGGCGCGGAGAATCTCAGCTACAGTTTCGAGAACGAGAAGAACTGGAAGCGGCTTGCTGACAACTCATCGTATTCAGTCAGCAACCATTTGCTGGGGGAGAAAATGGTGTCCTCGAAGAAAGCTGTCGTGACGCTCATTGAGGAAACGGACATGAATACCGACACTTTTCGAGTCGTTGTCAGCCACATCCGCAATCTGTCCCCTACAAAGCTGCTCGAGGTTTTCGACGAACTCACCGACAAGTTCAGCGCCATGAGTCGTTCGAAGCAAGCGTTTATCCAAGCAGTTGGAAGCGCCGGAACAAGGGGCACCGTGGACGTGCTTGACATTCTCCTCTCAACTGGCCGCATTGCCCCGGATGAGATGTCCGTTGCCCTTGTGGCCCTCCACAATTCGCCTTTTGCCTCCGAGGCCATGATTAAGAGCCTCGTCGAGGCGTGCCAAAGGCTCCGGCAACCGGGAGGCTTCGTGGATATCGTGCTACCGTGTCAATCCTGTTGGCTGAGCGTTGGTTCATTGATGCACAAGGTCCTCTTCGATGGCAACGGCTCCATGACGAATGCGGCGGCCACTAATCGCTTGAACAAGCACTACGCGGATCTCCTCGAAACGCAATTCGATCAGGCCACCAGCATGAGCGCGAAGGTTCTCGCTCTGAAAACAATGGGGAATGCCGGCATACCCAAGAATGCGCCGCTTGTCAAGGACATAATCCAAAACAGAACCGAAGAGAGAACACTGCGCATCGAAGCGATTTCGAGCCTTCGTCGTCTTCCCGAACAGGACAAGCTTCGTCAGTGGTTGGAGCCGTTGATGTTTGACGTGGAGGAGCCGCCTCGCTTGCGGACTGCCGTCGTGAAGTACTTCGTCAACTCACAAGCTCCAGACGACGAGGTGGATTCACTGTGTGATCGTGCAAAGAAAGCCAGCATCGAAGTGCGACGTCCACTCGCCGAATACGGAAAGCTTGTGCTGCAATCAGTCCCTTCAAACACTGCGTAAGTCGTTCGGTGGGGTTTGCACAAAACCCAGAAAGAAAGGAAAAGATTGTTGTAAAATAATTGCTTTCATTATAGTGCACAAAAACTCTCCAAGCTCATGACGGAGAGTGAATTCAAAGAGGCAGCGAACGGTCACTCTCACTGGCAGAAACCCTTTATCGTCCCTCTTCCATTGACGCATCAACACGGCTATTCCGACAAAACCGTTGTCGGACACGCCATCAACGAGGCACTGGAAGCGGTCAGCATCGAGTATGAATTGCATCGAGACTCCTTCGACTGCATAATGGAACAGGTATTTGTACTCGCAATACATCATTTGTTTTTTTAAGCTGTTGCGCATGAATGCCGAGGGACTGTGGATCAACAGAACTGGCTTTTCTGTGGAATCGGTCGCAAACACTTTCACTCTCTCTCAAGTCAGCTACAAGGATGGCTTCGGCGGCTCTGATGCGGACCAAATCACTATCCGACTGAAAGACGTTGACATTGGCTTCATTCTCCTCGACGATGAGAGGCTCGCGGAAATGGCTGGCCAACTCTCCGCACTACTGTATTGGCTTGTCGATCCAAATTCGATTGCCTATATGAAAGAGGCGACTGAGGCGACAGTCCTCTACGACAAGGGCTCGACTTGGGTTGCAACCAGTTCCGGAGTTGCACTCAGGTTTTCGAAGACTACTGCAACGTCTATTCGAGCTGCTGTCAAAATCGAAGGAACCGACGATTTTCCAGTAACTGGTCTCTTCTTGGAGGGCCACTTCTCTCTAAAGCTCAGCTCGAGCGAGGTGGACTCCATCGATTTGGTCGGTCACGCGCTTGACAGTGGAGTGGAAGAAAGAGTCGACTTCTTCGGACATGTGCCAATTGGATTCAAGATGAATGTGAACCTGGAGCCTACAGAGCTGGATATCGACGGCGGCTACTGGACGAAGGACGTCGCAAATGTCACCACGAGTGAAGCGACAACACTCTACTCCAACCGCCACGCAGACCCGAAAGAAGTCACTCTTCTTCGAACCACCGGAACGGCAACTTCAAAATGGGCGAAAGAGAATCTTGCCAGCTGTCTTCTCATCAAGGTACTCCGTGTTCTTTTCTTACCTTCTGCGGACGCTCCCCAAAAATATTGTAGAAGCTCCGACAATAGAACTTCCCCGAAATATCCTCATTTGCATACGTTTTTGACGGGTTTCTCGAGAGAACACGGGGTTCATTTTCTGAGAAGAGTGCCTCCTCTTCTGCGGTAACTACATTAGAGCAATTCGCGACAGTCCCATTTTTGTTCTTATGACCAACCAATTCAGTCACAAATGAATTATTTTCTGCATTTTGCAGGTTGATCGCGTCTGCCCATTCGAGATTGATGGTAAGTTTTTCCTTGAAGTAACTCAAAGACGCAGCAAGACTTGTTAGCTTTGAAAGTTTTTAAAAAATCTCAAATAAAAAGGTGCTTGCAGGCTATCGCATCCGTGGGCACTACTCGTCATCCGAATGCCAGGCCGCCGCCAACCTGCATGTGGACTATGTCCATCAAGCCGACGTCCAATACACCACCTTCAAGCCCAGCGACCACATCGAGTATGTTACATCTAATAACTAGTGTTGTTAAACTGGAATCAAAATGGGTGTTTATAGCGAAGTTTGGTTTGGAGAGGCAAACTTAGCATCATCTTTGGAAATTTCGTTACTTCGACAAGACCAAAGTTTGTCCTTAAAGAATTTCGTTGCGCTGAAGGCTTTTGATCAGATCCAACTTTCCTACTTTTATGAGAAGCATTTAAACAAAACCAAATGACTTCCTTCCCTTTTCCGAGTTGCACAACAACTCTCTCTGGTTAGAGTTTCAAGCCAATTGCAAGCTTCAAGCGAAAAAAATTGCTGTAAAGAACACCAACAAGAACACCAACACCAACACCAATAAGAAAGGAAAAAACGCTTCCTACTTCTGAAAAGAATCGCTCCAAGGTAATATTCGGTCTTTGTCAAGAAAAAGCACCGACATAAAAGCGTCTCCAATTGTATTGCAGAGACCTTGAACTCAAAATGGCAACTTTTGTTCACGGCATCGATGGCTTCAATTGCACCGACAAGAAACGCTTCCACACTTGTTCGTTTTTTTACGTCACCAAACGTTTTTGCTTAAGGCTACACGCAAGAACAACGAGCCACCGTGACCAAGATTGTCAATCAATTATACCCCGATCGTGACCAGGTATTTCTTGGAGACAAAATTGCAAGCCTTGCAGGTCCTTCAATTTGGAACGCTGACCGTCATTGTAAAGCCCGACGACAGCCCCTACCTTGAAAAGGTTTTATTCGAAAACTAATTGTTGAAGAAATCTCATGGTCCACATTTTCTAATAACAAATTTTTTTTGAAATCTATCAAAAGACAAGTACGAAAATTAGATATCATATAAATGCACTGGGAAAAATGTTTGCTATCTATGCTTTGCAGTATGTCGTCTTCAGCCGGTTGAACGCCAACGACACCTACTTCTACGTTGACACCGAGGCGAGATTCTACTCCGTATGTTCCAGCAGTCCTGCGCTTTGAAGTCTGAGATTTCAGAGCTGGAGCGACTACCTGACGTCGAACCGATTGCCGCCCGGTCAACAATTTTATCCTTCAAATGGCTTCTACTCAGCGTAATGCTTTGAGCGTGTTTCACCGCTTCAGGGATCCGATGTACTTTGATTACGACCCGAACTCCGTCGTTGCGGTCTCCACACAGTGGAAAGGACGCCCGATCATCAAGGTTTGTCACGTCTAATTATGTCGAAATTGAATGTGCCTATGCGCATAGAATTTTTACTAAACGAAACGAATGCACAGGCACAAGTGTTGGGCTTCGCGGGGCGTGGGTCGAAACCATCATTTCATGGAGATTAAAACGTTTGCTTTTTTCAGGACGTCGAACTCTTCACAGCTCCTCTACGCGACGCTTGCTACACATTGGCGCGATTCATGCCTTTTATTGGTCCACCGCTATATGTTCTTGGACTGGCAGCGGCGGGCGCGAACGCTATCGCCCACGTATGATCAAAGTAAAAAAAAATTTGCGGTTCAGGGCATGGAACTGCGGGAAATGGAAGAGCATCGACAGGCGATCAATCCCATGAACAACACCGAGGCCTTTGCCCACTGGCAGGCCATTAATGATAACTTTCTCTCTACAGCGACGGCGGGCTTGGCAAAGACCGGTTCGGAGGCAATGGAAAGGGTCGGTTCTCTTAATACTTTCTCCCAAGTTTTTTAAACAGTAATCAGCTTTCGATTATATTTAGAAGATGAATAAGTTGTTTAATTTTTGACTTTGGCAGCGACATATTTCTTCGGTTTCTGGGTGGTGTTTGCTGCCATCGTGTACATAGGTCTACTATAGTGTGGGTATCCCAAGTCCTACAAGACTTAAGTTTATTTTCACCACCTAACCCCTACAAAGGCCCGAAAGTTTTTTCTAATCGTCGGGCTCGGAACTTTCACGAAAAGTGAGAAGACAATTGAACAAAGGGTGAGAAAAAAAATCTGGCTCGATGGAGAGCTCGACGTCTCCAGCTTGACTTATAAATTACAGATCGGGGCACGACTTGTCCTAGAGAACAATGTCATCAACGAGCTCAACGAGTTGACGGTGCTAAGAAAGTAATTTATATTGTGCAAAGCAAAAATCTTTTCTTGTTCAGCAACGATGCGCTCTACAAGTCGCCCTCCGATGTCGAGACGGTCGAGGACGCTCTCTTCAACTTACAGGCGTATTCGATTTCAGCAGAACCTTGGATCGTTTCTAAATTTCTGAGAGTTTGTTTCTTCAATTTTTCCTTACTTACAAATTTTAGGAAGACTGGAGCCTATCATGTGAACTGGACGAAGAAGAAGAAGAAGAAGAAGAAGAAGATGATGATGAAGAAGCTCTTGGACGCCAGAAAAGATCTTCTTCACAAAGCTTTAGAGGAATTGCTCAGAGGTAAGAAAAGACTTGGGCGCGGCAATGCCAGAATTTCGTGTTTTTTTGTTGCGCCAATACCATACCCCAAGTTGGAAAAATGAGCAAATGCGAACCACCTAAAGGCCCAAAAGTTCCGGACACAAAAGTGCCTCTCAGAATGTTTCAGAATTTTTCGAACTTTGCTTTGACAAGATGCGTAATAGGTTTCTTTCCTTAACACATGAGACTCAAATCTGCTTCAAATGATTTTTTTCCGTCAAAGATCTTCTCTCGGCAATTGAGAGCGAAATTTGCAGGGCCCATATACGGGACAACAAAAGTCCAAGTGCAAATGCGTTAGTTGTTGATCTTTGCTATATTCGCTTTTGCTGCTCCATGCATGGGCCGACCAAATTTCGCTCGAAATTTATGGGCTGAAATCTTCAACCCTAGAACCAACTCTAGAAACGGAGGACCGAACGCACTAAGATGCATTATTAATGAGAGGGAAGAGTTTTAGAGTTTCCTCGCGCGGCACCTACTACACGAGATCAATGGCTCGCGTCCAGACTCCGGCTGGTTTGGGCCAAGCAATGGCGATTCAAACCCGCAACCCCAACGCAGCCCTGCAACAGGCACGGCATTTACACGCTGGCGGAAGCAATGTCCGCGTGCCATTTCAGGTATAAAAACGTTGATCTGAATAGTTGCAAAATGCAATGCAGGCCGGAAATCCACCTCAACTTGGTTCTCTTTCTGGTCAACCAGGTCCTCAGGGTGCAGTGGTTCCTCCGCCATCTCAACAAGTGATTCCTGGGCCATCTCAGCAATTGGTTCCACCACCAATGGCTCCTGCCGTGTCTCTGCAGCCGCAACAAGGAATATCTGTAAGGGTTTGTTCGTTGCGAGTTGACGCAACAAATCTATTTAGCACAGCCTATTTTTATCTTTCGTTGTAATTTGATTTCTTACTCAAAAAGGCGTTGTTTCAAAACAGCTTATTTGTAGGCCGCTCAAGTACCACAAGGCCCTCAATATGGCAGCTTCAACGTTCTTCAACAGAATACGTTTTTGGTAAGAGCTTCTGTATATGTACTAAAATTATACTCAAAGTCGTTGGCTCACAATCAGCAGTGATTCTCCATGATGGAATCGAACCTCTTTTCTGTTTCTAAATTTTGAAAACCGAACGTTTTGAAAGAAAAAAACATACATTTTAAAGTTCCGCTTTTGATGGACTCTCTTCCACAAATCCGATTTAACTGATCTGGGTGTCTTTGAAATCTGAATTGAACCCTGCGTCAAAATTGTGCCACCCCACCCTGAAGAGACATTTCCAGAGGCCAACAATAACTTTCCACAACTCGGTGCGGGGAATTCGGACCACCAGCGAGGTTGACGCTTCCATATGGAAGACGCCAGAAATGGTACACCCATTTAAAGACACAATCTCATTTTGTTCAGAAAACACGTCTGGAAGACTACAAGGACAAGGTGCCTCTACAATGCACTTTACTAAAAAAATATACTCTATTCAGATCAAGGAAATGGATTTTTTCAAGAGGAGGAATCTGAAGATGGACGGAAAGGCCGACCTCTTCGTCAGAGAATTCGTGCTCTTCGATAAGGACGTCGCCCTCAATAAGGCCGAAACTGACACTTTCTTTGCCATGGTGGACGATCTTCTCAATGAATTCGATTCCTCGGGCTCGTCCACAATTGCATTCAACGCCGTTGGGCAAATCCTTCTCGCCGATGTCGGGTAGGTTTGGACTTTGTTTTGATGTATCATGGTAAGAGGTCTTGTACCTTACATTGAGGAGTAGGAATGACCGTCAGATGTTTATTCGATAAGATTTGGGAGCCAAGAGTCTGACGCTTGCCTCGTCAGGCCCTCGGTCCCGCACTCTGGGGGGAAAGCGATTTAAAGGAGGAAGGAAATTTTACATCAGGGCAAGAAGAGAACAAGTGTCCCTTGGGAGATGTCTCACATTCACCAAGCTCAATGGACACAAGAATTTGATTGCCTGGTTTAAGTTATCCAAACAAACACAAAACCTTGATAGATCTCTGACTTGTTTTGAGGTGATGAAGGAATGAAAGTTACGCTTCATTGAATTCTCTATTTAGCTAGCAGATGAACTATCTAACTAACGCACTAACGAACGACTAACAGATGCTTCTTCCAACAAGCTCTTTTAAAAAAATAAGTTGAGCTCCGAATTTGAGCTCTTTTGGAGTAACTTCTTGTATTTCAACATACTTTTGCTTGAAAATTCGGAAACTAACTCAACAGGATTGTAGAGCGTGGAGAGACAATCAGTTTGAGCTATTGAACACCCCTAAAACCAGTAGTAATACACAGTAACGGGCAATCTCGAAATTACTCCTCAAAATGAACCTGTGCCAGAAACTTTCGCACTCTTACAGAAAACGTCTCATATCCTAGCGCTTGGACGATGCAGAAACAAGTTGCTAACGTCTTTTTATTTCCAGTGGTGGCGGCTCTGCTGTTCGGACGCGCGGACAAACTGTTCGTTCTCTGGACCGACTAGCAGAAGTTAAAGATGAAAGGCAACGAATTTCGTCGCTGCCTAACCGTCGAGATGAGATTGTGACGAGAACTAGAAATACAATGAACGAGGTATACATATTTTTCTGATTGTCTGAAGTGATTCCTCAATTGCAGTTGACGGCAGCACAAGAAGGCTTCCGTTTCCGATTTGATGTGTTGGAGATGACCTACCACTATGATAAGCATGCCCCGGGACTTGTTCCCAAGGTACGAAACAGTTTTGCTGATAATTTCTTGAGTTTTCAAAACTGACGGGGCTTCAGAGATAGGGGCTCTTCTCTTCATGAGATTGAGATCTTCAAATTGTAAAACATTAACCCACTTGTCTAGACCCTTTTAGGCGTTTTAACTGAATTTTTACGCAATACTCATCCTCACCCTCCCCACGTCCTCACTCCACAGAAAGCTCAACTTGTTTTTCATACCAAACTACAATATTTTTCTCTTTTCTTTCGCTCGCCTTGTGATTTCAAAATCGGAGCGCTTGACTAGAATGCTCACTGTCAGACTTCCCTCTCCTGCAGACTAGAATTATATCCATTATTTTTGGCTCTCCGGAAACTTTTTCGGTACTTTTACGGGCGCTCTGGGCACCATTCTAAAATTAATACTCGAGAACCCCAAATTCTTAGAACCGTATGCCGTTTGAGTTTTAAGACAAAACAAGTTTGTCAATATATATCAAATTTTCAACGCTCAATAAAGAGGCAGTTCAAATTCTCCCTCATGAAGACCTCTTGGTGGTTTCTTTTAATGCCCAAAAAAGTTTTTTTAATGCCCAAAAAGTTTTTTCTAATTTTTTAAGGCAATTGTTTAGAACGCGGATCGCCCTGGACCAAAAGTATACGTAAAGACGGCGGAGCAGTTCTTTGACAGCGTTGATGATGAGTTTCTTCGCGATCCTGACAGCGCGGAAGTATATCCAGATGATGTGCGCGTGTTCAAGGATAAGAAGGATAAGGACGTCCGTGTTATTAAGGTAGGATGTGACTACAAGGGTTATTGTATGCAATATTTTGCACGTTTCAGAAAGTGACCAAACTCGGCAAAAAAACTCGAGTGGGCATTCTGCGTAAAGAGACCAAGGATGATATCCCCAAACTGGTGTCATTCTACCAGGCAGTAAAGGACGACAAGTGATTGCTGCCAAACGCTTCATACATTATAGATATTTCCAATCCCCCAACGAACTTGCTGTGATTCCTTTTTCCTCGAAGCCGTCTACACGTTTTCAGTGGCTTTATATAGATACTTCTTTCTTTGTCTCTTTTTTCTTTGTCTCACTACGCCGAACTTGTCTGAATTGCAAATCCCTGGAACCGGTTGACCACTTTCTCGCTTATTATTTTCCCTTTTTCCTTTCTTTCTTATTTACATATTTTCCAACAAGGCGAAGACCAGCACTTGATCTACGCCCAGATAGGATCTATCGCCGTTCCTTCTGCGCACATCCAGTGGACACCTTGCTGATCTGTCTTGTTGTATGTAGTTGTTTTATTTGATATTGCTTAAGCTCGGATCGTTATTTCCTGAATTCACTCAGAAAAGTTGCAGTCGACAAAACGCACTATGGGCGGCAACCGGAATATCATTTTCGGAAAACGGAAATCGGAAAAACTCCTCGAAAATCGGAAAACGGATACGGAAAACGACTGTGCGGGTCTGGGCCAGTTTGGAAATTTACGCGTTTAAAAGAAGCGAGTAATAGAGGGAAAATGCACTACTTCTCGGTTTCGGGCTGTTTTATTGCCAAACGAAACTGCTTAATGAGTTATTCCACCAATGATGAGTGCTCGGCACGTTTGGCTGACGTTCGGCACAGGTCGGCCGTTCTTCCGAAACACTAGAAGAAAATATTGAACAATAAATTATGATCTACATGTGAGATATGTTTCGGTCGACAGTTCGAGCCATCGTACGTAACGTTCCGTAATTTTCTTCGAAGTTCATCCATTCGCCGAGATTCTCGAATTTATAAATCTGAAATAGTGAATAGTATTGAAAAAGGTAATTTGTGAGCGGTGCTTAAACAGTGGTCGCCGGGATCTATAAAGGCGGAAGCTCCAAAAAAATCTGCGGAAAGCGTAAGAGACCATTTCTACCAATCGACTTCCTTTGTCCCCATAAACTCAGCTCCTAAACTTTAGACAAAGCTCTGGGAACGGAGAGCAAAATGCACCTCTAAATGTGCAGGATCGCGCACAGGGGTGGATCGTGATTCGCTCGAAGCTGTGTTTTCTCGTTAGCTCTTGTTATGAACCAGTCGGCCACGAATGGAGGTTCGAGGCAAATTCTCCGTGGTCCGACAGTAGCAAAATTGCGGGGAAAACTCGATTTCCTTCATGGTAAATATTCTTCCCTTTTGCGCGCTTGAGCCTATAGCTCCACCAGGGTCGTGCGGTTAACGAATTTTCGGTTAACGGAATTAACGAATTAACGGGTTTTTTCGTTAATTTTTAACGGTTAACGAATTAACGAGTTTTGGCCGCAAATCCGTTAACAATTCGTTAACTTTTTGGCTAGAAAATGACCAAAATAAGCCTTGAAATAGTGCAAAATCATGAGAAACTCTGACTTTTGAACTCTCATTTCATTTTCGCATTTCAAAACAGGCTTATTTTGAAGTTTCTTAGCCTGTCAATAGCTCGTTTTGGCGTCAATCCGGAAAGCTATCGGCTGCGATGACAAAAATCGAAGACATTTTCAAAGTTTTTGAAACTTTTTAAGGGTTAACGAATCCGGTTAACGAATTAACGGGTTTTTGCCTTTTAATGAAATTAACGATTAACGAATTAACGGGTTAAAAAAATCTGTTAACGCACGGCCCTGAGCTCCACACCAGATTTCCACAACGTCGCAAATGCCCAACAGCTCGCTTACCCTAATTTCGGCAAGTCGCGGAAAGTCATCTATGAGAAATTGCAGAGCTGATCGAGCAACCTGAAATAAATGTTTAAAGGATCTATCCGAGGAAAAATCGTCCCTCTTGCACCATTCAATAGCGCTCGTCGAGCTGAACAATAAACTCGTCTACACCCATGGTCGGAAACGACTAAAAAGGGACCAAAACGACCGAAATAGGCATACAGATTTGAATTCGCGCCAGGGATTCTACGTCAGGGACCCAAAGTACTGTAGCTCACGCGAAACTTGTCTTGTCGTCGATTTTTGCTTTTTTTGGTGATTTCGCGCTGTCTATCCTACTATGGCGTACGCGTGTCGGGGACGCCGGCGTGTCGGGGAATTTATTCTGCGTCGACTGTGTAACGTCGAAAAGACGTGGCTTCGCTGTCAAGTGGGACAACTCCCGCCCGGTAAAGATCCCGGGACCCTGTACTTTGGATGCGCTTTCACAATGATCTGTTGCAACTTGCTTTACTATGCTGAAGAACCAAAACAAACGCACAAGAAACCTCCACAAAGCCCACACAACACCAACCCAAACCACACAACACCAACGCCACAACCAAGCAACTGATCTCGACCTCGGCGCCAGGGCTGGGACTTTTACGGTTTTACGATTTACGGTTTTTACGGTTTTACGGTATTTTTGGACCGATTTTTTTTACGTTTACGTTTACGGTTTTTGGACCGTAAAACCGTAAGCAGCTGACACCCCCTTTTCAAGCCAAATTTCACCTTCCCGTCCTCTCCGCTGGAGCTTCTGCTTGACTATTTACGGTAACAAAAGCGATTTTGGTGAAGAAAATTCATGGGAGAGCTCTTTTTTGTTCACCGAAATGAGTTTTTTGGAGCCTTAGCACCGTTTTGAAAAGCCCCACTACAGCGCAAAGTGATTGGATATAATTCTGCTCTCTATGGCGTCTTTTTTACCAGATTGGGTGACTTTAGGCTGTGCCAAATGTTGCATAGAAGCGTTTTTGATGACTGCGAAAGTGAAATATCCGTCTGTGAGCTATTCCTAGCACCTACGTTTTTACGGTTTTACGGTTTACGGTTTCTCCGAAACCATTTACGCGCAGCCCTGCTGCTCTGTGTCTTTACTGCAGTCGAAAAAAAACTGTATGTCGGAAGCTTCGGTAAGGTGCCCATCAGATGCGTTTGGTTCGTGTAGTTCTGTGTGTTTCTGCATCAAAGCCTCTCGGGGCCGAAATGTTGAAGGAAGGCCGCGACGAGGGCGCGGGGAATTAGATACAATCGCTATTCTTCTGCATCGCTTCGATTAGGCTTGACAGCTCCGAGAACGAGCGCCTGGAGTCGTCAGGACGTCGTGACGAGCACGACTAGTTGAGTTAGCTATCATAGCCTTGGAAGAAGGAGAAAGAGAACCTCACCGTTCGGCATAAGGTCTCCGCACCGGAGTCTCCTTTCCTTGTTTCTATTAGCGTCTCTTGTCAGAGCTCATTTCGAAAAAGACGAAGACGATATTCAGAGGATCGCGAGAGCTCGCTCAAATTGATTTCGCCAAGTGTCGACGTGGGCATCGCGCGATGAAGAGACCTTCGGCCATTACGGTGGTGACGCCGACGAGGACGAGGAAGGCTGTCTTCATCACAAGAGATGAGAGCTGCGAATGATGTCTGAGAGGTGTCGGAGTGGTTTTTATGTCAGGCCGTTGAGACTCATCAATGCCAAAAAAAACAATTCGCGTTAGAACGAGTATGCCTGACATTTGACCCGACTTCACAGATTAAATATGCTATGCGGAACGATCTCGAATAGGGACTTTGAGACAGCTCCCATAAACCAGAGAGTTAAATCTATGGCAATTTTTCGAAAGCAATCTTTGACTCATTTTCTTCAGCTTTCGACGAATCTCAATGTCTTCCCATAGAAGCCCCGTCGACAGCTCTCAGGCATCATTCGCAGCCGCGGACCATCTCTTGTTATGAAGACCGCCTTCCTCGTCCTCGTCGGCGCCACCACCATAATGGCCATGGGCCTCTTCTTCGGAGAATTCGACACGGACGCACGCGAGAAGCTCTTCAAGAACATCGATGTCAACAAGGACAAGCTCGTCGACCTGAAGGAGCTTCTGAACTACAAGCCGTCGCCCGCCGACATCAGGGCAACGTGAGTTCTCTTCGGGAAATCATTCAGTGGATTCTTCAGTCTGAAGAAAACGGACAAGAACAGGGACGGAAAGCTCAACTTTGCCGAGTTTCTCGTCTTCGTGAAGGTCCTTCAGCCGGCGAACGATTCTTGAGAGAAGGGGAAGTACCCCGAATAAAAGAAGTGGAAGAAGTTGCTTTTTATTTGTTTTCGAAGATTTACATCTGGCCAAGAAACGAGGCTTTTTCTCAAAATCGGCGTACGCTGTAAACAGGAGCATGGCTTCCCGACGGCGATGGTGACGTGAAAGCGCGTGATGGCCACGTCGACACTTGTCGAAATTGAGCGAGGTCCCCCGCTGCTCCCAAAAGTTGCAGCCCACATCGTTTTTGTCGACTTAAGCTCTGACAAGAGACGCTGGTCTGCTCAAAAAAAGGGGTGTCTCCGATGCGGAATCCTCTCAACCAACGGCGAGGATTACTCATCCTAGCGTCTTCCGTCCATTGGGGCTTCCCCTGGCTTCTGCGAGAGGAGTGGAGACTCAACTAGTGGTGTTCTTTACCACTTCGACCTGATAACCTCTAGGCCAGGGGCCGCTCGAAAATGTCGACCTTGGTCAAAGCGAAAAGCGAAACTTTGGAACAATAGCGCTTGGAATCCCCGCGCCCTCATCGCGGCCTTTCCCAAGAAGCGTCGATGCTGAATCACACGGACCCACACTTTGCCGAGGCTTCCGACGAACAGTTTGTTTCAACTTCAGTGGAGACAGAGAGAAGTGGCACTCTTTTTGCCGTACCCCCTGCCGAACTCTGAAGAGAGGCACCAAATGGTGGCTGAATTCCCAAGGTGGCGCTAATTACAAGTACGATCAAGCAGAGAATAACCTTTTCATATATAATCCGCAAGTTCTCTGAGGACGTGACTTTTCTTGTGGTTATGCAAAAAGTTTGTGGAAACAACTTTTCTAGACTAATTAGGCGATGAGAAATCGATTGGCACCAAGAACAGACCATGTTTAAATATAGAAACTCGAGAAACAGCGAAAAACCAATAATGCGTCAGCAAATTGGACATTGCTTGGCGCGCACTTGGTGCGCGCACCTGAAGTGCGCCCAGCGGTCTGGAAATCACTCTATTAGACTAATGTGACTACGAGGAATCTACTGGCGCCATAAAAACAGTGCGGCGTCTTGAAGAAACTTGAGGAACAGCGATATGTCGCCCATAGGCTCATATGATCGCGGGGGCTTATGTAGCTCTTGGACCAAAGCCTTCACTCTGCTGCCGCCCTCATCGAATAGGTTTAGCTCTTGGACCAAAGCCTTCACTCTGCAGCTGCCCCCATCGAATAGGTTTAGCTCTTGGACCAAAACCTTCACTCTGCAGCTGCCCCCATCGAATAGGTTTAGCTCTTGGACCAAAGCCTTCACTCTGCAGCCATCCTCATCGAATAGGCTTGGCTGGTGAACCAAAGCCTTCACTCTGGAGCTGATTTCATCGAATAGACTTCGCTGGCGGACCAAAGCCTTCACTCTGGAGCTGCCTTCATCGAATAGGCTTAGCTGGTGGACCAAAGCCTTCACTCTGGAGCTG